>ML179058.1:19705-46990 GCA_004369135.1 Dendrothele bispora CBS 962.96 | reverse complement strand
GCTTCTATCTTCTGATCTGAACAGCTTGACTCCAGGCTTCTGTGATGATGGTTCGATGGTGAAGTAATACTGTGTCTGGGGTCTCGATGGAGGGAAAAGGATTGATACGGTTCGTGACAGAAACTATTTTATTTATCTAGGAGATCTACAGTCCTCCTACTAGATATGGTATGTAGAAATAAGCTTTCGTAATTTACGTGCGTGTCACAGTCCGTATATAGAAACTTTGTTACTTATTTCGTCTCTCTAAAGTAATTCTTTTAAGTCTGTACTTGTTTCTTTAATCTAGATTTATTATCGCGCCTCCGTGTACTGGCCGACGAGTCATCTACATTGACAAGTCCTGACTCGCTTCTTCTAATATCTGGATTCTCATTGGTTGAGAGTCATACTCTGTCAATTTCTGTCATACCGGAGCCCTAGGCGGGTCTGCGGATAAATTTGTAGTATGCGCCCATCGTCGTCATACCCCTAAATCTAGTCATAGCGAGTCACCGGTCTATTGGACTCCTATATCTTTTATCCTGATTAAATCAAATAAGTGGAACTTGTTTCTAGAAACGTTGCTCCGCCTCTCTGGATCTGTTCTCTGTAAGGTACACGATCGTCGCAACCGATCATCGCTCTAGATTCTAATTAGATTTAGACTTTAGACTTGACTTTAGTCTGGACTCGAAGATAATTTTAGTCTGGAGTTAATTCTATTCCCTTTGGATCAGGACATAATTATATTTATATTAGCCACAGTGGTGTCAGCCACTTCCCCTATGTCTGGAGGACTCATTCTGTTTTACTTGGCAAGGTCCAAGCTGAAATGCTTAGCATAGACCCTCATAACTAGATAAATCAATTAATCTACCATAGTCATGTAGTCACTTCTATCATCTCTGGATACGATTTTCCTTGTGGAACGAGTCTGGACTTAATATGTATTGACTTAATACAATTATTCCTCTTGACTATCAGTCCGGGACTCACTATAGTCCTCTATTTCCCTTATTACTAATACTATAGACATTCAGGATTTAATAATAAATCGCGAAAAATCTACGGTATTGATTTTCTAGCGTATTACCGGTAAAACGGTGAGCGAATGTTGGTGAGACTTCGATCAATGAATGAGAAATAGGGGAACACAACGACAGTGCACGATCGACACTCCTGAACAGTAAGGAGAATCCAATCTACTTACTGTCACGACCTGACCTAAAATCAATACACCCTTGCCTAACCTAGGCAACCTGTTGGGGAGTGACAGCAATCGTGCGATGGAACCTGACCCTCTAAGCCTCGAGAGTAGTGCGACTAGTCGATATAAGCCTATATCGGACTGCGATTCGTGCGAATAACGATAGCCACAGATACGAGGAACCAGGAACCTAGTGTTGGCGACTCAGTCTATGAGCCTAGAAGCTAGAAGAATGGAACTAGTATGGAAACCAAGGAGAATCGCAAGATAGACAGCCTTTGGAGCTGAGTCGACAACGAGAGTGGTGCAAATAAGCAAGTCGTCACCTACCAGGAAAGTAGGATCAATAGAACAATGTGTCCTATGACAACTAAGATTGGATTCTAACTAGTACTAATGGTTATACAAGGTATATATACTATAAAGTAAAGGAGTATACTCCTAGGAGCAATAATGCCTCCTCCTCTCCGCTACCTATAATGCCTGATCATCCCTATGTCACCCGTCAACTAGTCTCCCCTAGGCAGACAACCGAATACATGACGATCCATACGGATGTATGTATATGGAGTCTGCTAGTAGCCGCGTCCCTTTTAGCCGCTGGGCACTTATTAGTCATAAATCCTAGAAAGGAACTATCACGTGCAATCAAATATCAACTTGCTCGCGACTTTCACAATTTCTTGCGCATTTTCATGCGTCCGAGCCCAATATAACGCATCATTCTTCTCTGTGTAAATGAGAAACACCGTCTTTCTCTCAACAGCACAGAATTATTACTTGTAAACGAGCGAGAAACACCGTCTTTCTCTCTCTCAACAGCACAGCCATTCCAAAAATGGAACAACTCAAAAAGAGACGGTGCGTGACTTTCTATGACATCATATGTCGTGTCAGTCAAAAAACGACCAATCGACATTGTGTTACGGTGAAGACACGTCGACGCGACTGCAGCTGTGTATTTCTAATTTAGGATTTATGACTAATAAGTCGCCAGCGGCTAAAAAGGACGCGGCTACTGCAGGACTACCCGTCAACCCCTGCGATCAACCAAGTCTCGGTGCCACATAGGAGATCAGCCCCTAACTCGTTGGATGCCGTGTTCGGAAGTGCAATTAGTAATGATCCCGTGCCTAGTCGCACTTCCGAATTATGAATAGGAAATAAGTTGTCCCGGTTAGGCGATGTGGCTTCTGGTATGGTGGCGGGGTGGCGGACCGGCGAGTTCATGACACAGACTAGACATTGAATATCGATTGAATCTCATGACTCAAAAACAGAAAATAATTTGGAAAGGACACTGATTTTTTTTACAGTCATTTGCATAAGTCGTGAGAATCCGCGCGTCGGCAAAAAAAAGTAACGCAACATATGGATGGGCACTAAATCCTTTATATCTCAACAACCACAAGGATCTGAAATTATTTCCAGATATCAACTTGTGCAGAAAAACCCCCCGCACATTTCTATAAATACAGATTTTGAATAATCTGTGCTTTTTGGCATCATATGTGCATACTACCATTTTTTTAAGAAAACTACTGAATTATATTGCAATAAATTCATATTGTGCTCATATTGGGATAGTAGATCAGTGCAGGGGGTTTTTCTGCTTATGGTGATATCTGGTTGTACTCACAGATCTCATTGGTGCTTGAGAAACAAGCAAATTACTGCTCATGTATAGACTAAATAATTCATTGCACAAGAACTAATCAAATTTAAGAATTTATTTACATGTCACCATAAGCAGAAAAGTCCCCCCCACTAATCCATATCCTTGTTGTGGGCATCTTGTATACTTTTTGTGATACTATTCTGTAATTTTCTCCAAAAAACAGTAAATTTTGAATATGATGACCAAAAACCCAAATTATTCAAAATTTGTGTTTATAGGAATGTGCGGGGGGTTTTTCTGCACAAGTTGATATCTGGACATAATTTCAGATCCTTGTGGTTGTTGAGATATAAAGGATTTAGTGCCCATCCATATGTTGCGTTACTTTTTTTTGCCGACGCGCGGATTCTCACGACTTATGCAAACGACTAGACTCGAGCCAGTCGTTCGCAAGAGTTGTGATGACAGTCGATCACACCGTCGGCGAAGCGACTGGAACAAAATCTGGCACTTTTGGCAGAACGGGCAAAAGTCACGTGGTTGTTTTGACTTAGCCAAAAAACCACCATCCTCCTCGTAGTACTGTCTCTGTTTCTTCGATGTAGGCTATCGCAACTATTGTAAAATCCAAGTATACAAAAATACAAGACCCACCATGTTTTCAAATTTCCAAAATTTGCTTCCGTTCCAGATCTACAGCTGCGACAGTCTCCTAATGGCACCAATATCTCTCTCCTCTTATATTCCAAATGTCCATGTCCCAGCTTCGCTCGGTTGACCCAGAAAGGCTGAATAAAGCTCGAAGAAACCTATGCAGTCTATTTGGTATACCCTCCCTGCGAGAACATCAAGAGGAAGCCGGTCAAAACTTGATCAGGGGTATCAATACCATGTATGATGTACCCACTGGCGGCGGGAAGACTCTCGCATTTTATTACCCTCTATTCTATCACTGGGAGCCCGGAAACATTGACTCCGAATGCCAGAAGATCATTCTTGTCATTAGTCCTCTCACCGCTCTCATGGATTCCCAAGCCAAGGACCTATTGAATAGGGGTATTCCAGCCAAAGCCTTACATGGGGACAACAGTAATTACGAGGATCTATTACAGGTGTGTCCTATCTTTCTAACATTATTTTTTTATGTCTTAGTATGCATACAGCAAACCGGTATTGATTCTCATGCTCAAGCCAAATACCGAATGAAATACCGAGTCATCTTTGTATCTCCGGAGAAAGTCTTGTCGTCTGAGTTCCACGAAAAGGTTCTTAAGAACAGTGTTTTCCGCGCTAATTGCATTTCGGTTGTCATTGATGAAGGTCATTGTATCGTTGAATGGGGCCCTGACTTCCGGAATGATTATGATCAACTTGCAAAACTTCGTGGCCGTATCCCTAGCACAATTCCCATTCTCGTTGCATCTGCAACCATGCCCGATGACATACGTCAGTCTATCCAATTCAAACTCGGCCTTGGGAATGATTGCATCCATGTTGCGGTCTCGAACGCCAAACCAAATGTAGCGCTTTCCGTTCGTATCTTGCAACATCCCCAGAATACATATGCCGACCTCATGCTCCTATTTCCCCCTCTTCTCAATAATGTTACCGACTTTCCGCAAACATTGATATACGTTAACCATCGACAACAGGCTGAGGAAATCCAAGACTTTCTCCGTCATCACTGTCCACCTGGGATTCCTCCAGAAGTGTTCGAGTTCTATCATCGGAGCATTGATAGTGGGAGAAAACAGGCAATTCAGGAAGGGATACAAAGTGGTTTTTATCGGTGTGTCATAGCGACTGATGCGCTCGGAATGGTGTGTTAAATACAGAGCCCCTATTCACATACATTGCTGACTTTTCTTAGGGAATGGATTTTCGGAGCATTAAACGTGTTATACTTTGGTTAGAACCACGCTCCTTCCTCTCGCTTGTCCAGAAAATCGGTCGCTGCACGCGGAATCCTGATGAACTTGGTGAAGCATTCCTTTTTATAACTAAGAAGTCATACACACATCACCTTGTTAATGCCGAGTTGGATGAGGAGTCGAACGATGAGGGGACTGATGGTGCTGAGGAAGAGGATACAGAAGTAGATGAGACTCCTCACATGGACCGGATTGCAGCTATTGAGAATGAGGAACCCGAAGACGAAATTGATTCAGCACCTACAGCCCAGCAACCTCGACGTGGCCAGAAACGAGCCCCTCAATCTATTTTACAAGCTAATGACCAACACTTCCTTTCTCGTTTTGTTCGACTACCCGTTGCCGCCGCCTTCCATGGAATGAATTTTTCTCTAATGAAAAAAAGAGTGGGCAAACTCATCTCCATTGCTACATGTTGATTTTATTGACTTAAATTTGATACAGTGACATTATTTGCTACTCCACCAGGTGCTCGTTGTTGCGATAATTGTACCCCAGAACTTTTTAGAAGTGAGGTCATTACTCTTCAATTTTTTTATCCCACTCGTGCAGGACGGTCACTCGGAGAACCTACCGATCAGCTCAAAAATGCAATTCGAACTCAGCTACTCCAGTGGAGAGCCCAAGCCATTTCATGCGATTTTCCAAATCAACATATAGTAACTGCACGACACATCCTTGCTGATGAGGTCATTGACAAGATTACATCACGGCCAGGTGCTGTCGTGCGGCATGGTGTAGATGTCTTTCATTCAATTATTCCGTGGCGCTATGGTATCATCAAGTATGGATCCGAAGTTGTCGAAATTGTGTCTACTCAGGCTAGACTTTTTCCTAACCCTGAAGAGCAAGCACGTGAGAAGGCTGCAAGGGAACGGGCACACGAACAGCTTGTAAAAGCAGCGGACAAGGATAACCGAAAGCGAATGGTAGAAGTTTTCAATGAATGTTGGAATGCGGTATATGAATTGATGACTGGGGAGATGATAGTGAAGGGAAGGGGAACGAATAGAAAGGAGGTACCACAGAGACGATGTCAAGCCTTTCTTCAGCTCCCTAGTAAAGCGGTATGCACTTCAATTTCTCTACATACATTTTCTTGATCTGAAATAAACGTAGGCCTATCCAACATACCGACAAGTCATCGAAAATCCTATATCAATGCGAAATATCCGACAACTCATTAATAGGGGTCCAGAAAAAGGATTTGCCACTCTGTCGCAGTACTCGGATGCATGGTATACAATGTTTGCCAATGCTAAATTGTTTAATGAGCCAGATTCACAGATATATAGAGATGCGGAGGAGTTAGAGGCTTTTTTCAGAGATAAATTGCGAGAGGTGGCTGAGAAATATGGTATTCCAGTTGAAGAAAACGAGCTTGTTATATCTGATATGTAGGAAGTAATCTAGATTATTCATTTTCATGTGGACTTGATGTATCTATAAAATCATACAAGGGTTCTTCGTCATCCAGAGCAAGATCCTCACTAGTAGGCTCATATTCCTGGAATTCTTCCTCCTCCTCAACATCCTTCTCATCAATTTCAGTTCCTACAGCCAAACCCTCCTGAAAGCCTTCATTCTCAATGATATCTTTCGACTCTTTGAATTTTGAAAAAGCGTTTCGCGAGTTCGCATACTTTGATCCTTCGGCTAACAGGTCACGGACTGCATTGACCGAATCGTTCCCAGCTCGATTATCGACAAACTCTTGTATTCTCTCATTCCGTAAGTTTTCTGCAAGAAGAGTGATTTCAGCTGTCATATCAGGGACTGTGTGTTGAACACCAAGAGAAGATATTTTGAAAGCAGACTGCACTGTTTTCATAGCATCTCGAAGGGAATAGATGCAAACAGCAATCATTGCCAGCCACTTCCAACTCTTGTTGACACCTTTGGCACTGTAAATGACCTATCAAATTTGGGGGATTAAACGAGGTGAAAATAAGTGACAAAGGCGATAGACTTACTTTGAGCCAGAAATTTTGATGCTCCTGAAGCAAATCAATCTCTTTGAAGCGAAATGGTTTTCCAGTCAAGTTTACGAGCCAATTATGAAGAAAAAATTTTCTTTTGAAGAAGTTAGTTTAAAATTATGATAGCGAATAATATAAACTTACTGCAAAACAGGATTGAAAGACTGTAACCGTCCAAGTGTCTCGAAAATGGCATCTGCATACTTTGGCATAGTTTTGGGAGTCCGCATCATTACCATCCAGATCCGCAATACCAAGAGGACCCGTCCAATATCACCGGCTTTAATTGATGTTACAAACAGCCAGTAGAGCAGGGCATCACGGTTATAGAGAATTGAGTTGAAAAAAACCTTATCTTGAGGCCTGTCTGGCACCCAACCAAGGATTTTCTCGTAAGCGGAAGATGTGAATAAATTTTCGTAGACCTTCTGAGCAACCAAATCAAAGTCATGCATTGTACTATGGCTAGCCCAAGTATGCAAGTCATCATGACCACAGAAGAGTCGGAATCCATCAAGTACATGCGCAGCGAGTGAAATTTGAATCAACTCATGTGACTGCTTCCAAGGCGCAGCCTTCTTGGATTGCCACCCAGCTACCATAGGCTTCCGACCCAACAATTGGGTATGCTCCCACCACAGACTACCTGGTCTCCCATTTGGTTTACCCCAGTGTTCATTAATGACCATACGAGCACCTGCCATCTTCTGATGAAATAATCCATATCGTCGGATATTACATTTCCTTCCCTGAATAGGCTCAGAACTGTTACGTCGTGCAGATTCGGTCTGAATGATAATGAAATCAATGAATGAAATATCGATGAATAGTGGTCGACCCTTACCTTGCTATTCAAAGAGTCAGTAAGTAAGTCGCCGTCAACAAACAACAGACCATGTTTGCGTATATCGTCGTTTGAGATTCCGAGAGTGTGAAGAATAGTATCTTCAACCTCAATCGTACCATCTAGACTTGATTCATCGATATGCATGGCAGGTAAGGGATATTGTTCGGTTTTTCTTGGCGTGATTTGGTCAACTGAAATACAGGGGCCAAAGTCTCGTTTAAGGTGAGAGAGGGATGGTATATGTTCCAGGGCAATGCTCTTGAGCTGCCAAAGCAAACAGCTATCAAGCAACAACGCATCAGCTGGAGATATCAGGAGAAGAGAGTCGTGGTTCTCGATAATGGATTTTGTATGTGTACGAGGGGGTTTCCATTCCAAGGGAAGACTACCAAGCGGAGCATTCTCTCCGGTATCTGGATCAACAACAAGTAAAAGAGATCCGGTTGTGCCGTTGTCAAAATGAGATTTGGAATCGAGCCGCTGCGATTCCACTCGAAAAGCAATATTAATATTGTCCCAGACTATTGAACACGTATATTCTTTTACGACTGTTTGCAATCTCTCCAGGTTCTCGGCAGCAAGAAGTTGAATGTGGTCTATAATAGAGTTGTAGGTTCAGAACGAAAGGCCGGAATGGTACATTAAGACCTCAAATTCTAAAATTAAACAGCACCACAAACAAGCAAAAAGAAGACCGATAAGCAACTGAGTCAAAAGTCTTAACCTTTTATGAACGCAACATACTAATCATTGCGCAGATAGAAACTAAAAACCTGAAAACAGTGCAAAAACATTTACCTGGCACAGTAAGCGGTGAACTGGGGAAACTACAGTACAAGGACCTGAAGAAGTCAGAAAAACTCCGTCTGAAATAACGCTAGAGTTGAAACATAACAAGTAACCATATCATCAAAAAGTGCTAGCTACTTCATAGTATGACTGAAATGTCTCAACAGAAAAACCATGCAAATTACATCTGACAACCGAGTTCCAGATGGCCGGCTCAAGCAAATCTGAATAGTCTCACCCTCCCCCCTAACTCTCACTGCCATATTCAACCAGGCCAAAAACTCCAGATATGCATCCTCAGACAGCTGGAATATCGTGGATGCAAGCTAAGCCACAAAAACCTCGCAAAATCATGCAGGGGTAAAATTACAACAAGAAAAAATACATGTCTGACCCTCGACCCATCATACTAGCAAAAAACTACCGGCACCGACTAAAAGACAAACCCAGCCCAGCGCCTTCAGCCTTGGGCTTTCTGTGGTTACAGGCCAGGCCTTCAGGCTCTTGAGGCCTGTTATGGGGCTCAGGCTTGGCCTGGCTCCACAGGCTTGGCTTGGGCCGGCTTAGGGCTTGAGGCCCGAGCCCGCACATCACTACAAGTAGCAGCCGAAAAGTTCGAGGCAGATGACAGGGGCGTAAACTTCGTCAAAATCAAGTCCGGGAATTTGTGAATATCCCTTTGCGACAAGTCGGGCCTTGTACCGAGCAATATTTCCTTCTCCATCTCTTTTAAGTTTATACACCCAACGGCAACCAATGATATTTCGGTCACTCGGCAAATCTTCCAGAAAGTACCCAAGCTAGCTTCTTAATCATTCTCGGCACCCAGAGTTTTGTGTCTCTGTTCCTTCTCATTCTTACATATGGACAGATTATTGAGTCGCATATAAGTATAAGCTTAGTATAGATCGTAGGAGACTTACTGCAGTAACACCTCGAGTAGAACGTATGGCTCGATAAATCCTCGGAAATTTCTCAGGATTTTGAGGTTTTCTTCAAACGTTTCCGTCAAGTCTTGATCATCGAAATTGTATCGCTAATGCTGTAGCCCATGATTCTCCACCTGTTTCGGACAAGGTAGCCACTTCTCTTTCGGTATCAGATTCGTGTGCTCGTTCTCGGAGTTTTTGAGTTGAGCAAGCCGTTTGTAGAGTCGGAGGAACGGGAGCGGCTTGTTCCAATTCTGTCGCTGCCGCAACGGGTCCAATACAGATTCTGCCAAGCAAGTCAGTAATATGTGCTTCCGAGGCTCACTGTGTAGGAGGTTCCTCTGTGTTCGAGGAGCACCGACTCGACTTTGGCCTCGGCTTCGGTCGGAACGGAATTCGACTTTCATTTAGAAATCTAAGCCTGGTGTAAAGAGAAGACTCGACTTCGGCTTGTTCGGAGTGCTCCACGATGGTGAAAAGCAAGCATGGGACAAAGATACGGCCTGGACGACGGGAGAGGGAGGCAATGTGTCTGTGGAATAATTGCGGAGCTTGAAGGTCATGGCTGAGTAGGGGTCGAATGGTTTGATCGAATGGAAGGAGAAACGTACCGAGAAAGAAATGAGAAAGAAAGCCACAGGGAGAATTGAGTAGAGCTGTTACAGTGCCTACGATATGCAAGATGCGATCTATTGCAAGGAGAAAAAATTTTTGTGAAGCTGTGTACTTATTATAATATTCCCACGAGGAGGTCAAGTTATCTCGAACTAATCGTCCAACGGTGTGTTAACCGTCGTTTTGGGGAAGAAAGGGAGAAATTGGAGCACCAAGCAGGCACATTGCTTCAATTCAAACTATAGGCAAACACGGTGGTGCCCTGCTCTCAGCGACACCACCTGAAATAGAATTTGAGTGAGGCTCGAAGGGCTATGGAGCCTATGGAAGAAAAAAGAATGAAATTTAAATGTAAGAGGTGAATGAAAATTTTGGTTTTAAATGGAGGCATAGGGAAAGAATGGGAGGCCAGCATTAGGATATAGTATGGCAAATATAAGATGTCAATCTAGAAGTGAAGGGCAAAACAGAACCGGGTGAAGAGAACAACACCTGTAGCCGCTTGAAACAAGAAAGTCGAAGTCGAAAATATAAATTGACCATTGCAAAGCAGCAAACGGGGTATGACACTTTCAAGAAAGATACCCAAATTTGAAGCATCGCCACAAAAATTAATCAGCGGCTATACGATCAGAAAAAATTGCGCCAAGAAATGAATATTAGAAATATGATGTAGAACGGGAATTGAAACGATGAAAAGAGTATAGTGGAAGTTAATGGAGTACAAGAAGGACGTGGCATGAAATGAACATGAGACCTTTTCGATTCTCGCAAGAGTTGTGATGTCTGATATCATGAGATGAGCTTGCAGCCATAAGAAAAATAATAACTGCAGCGGAAATTAAGGGAGCACAAAAATGCCGCACGAAGTAATCAGACTTTGAGACTCGAAAGTGACAGTCTCCAGAAAAATGTGATGCCTCACATCAATACACAAGGGAATGAAAAATATGATATGATGCCCAAAGTGAAATAAATATTGCAGCCACTCGATCATTTTGGAAGTGCGTTTGACTGCGCAAATGAGAAAAAATGAGAGCAAAAGAGACATACAATGCATAAGATGGGTCGGCATGTGAGCCCTGAGCCATGAAATTAGCTCAGAGGTACAGGATAAGCTCAGCGGTATAAACAGAAAAAGTCGAAATGAGCCCAGAGGTATGAAACTTGCGGTATAAACAGAGAGGTCATGGAGACCGAAATGAGCCCAGGGGTATGAAATCCGATCGGAGGTACAGGATAAGCTCAGCGGTGCCAACCAAGAGGTCATGAAGACAGAAATGAGCCTAGAGGTATGAGATGAGCTCAGAGGTATAACCAGAGAAGTAATGGAGATAATGGAGATTAGAGGGGTCATGAAGACCAAAGGGATCACGGAGACCAGATGTATAATCGAAGAAGTAATGGAAACCAGAGGGGTCACGGAGCACATTGCTTCAATTCAAACTATAGGCAAACACGGTGGTGCCCTGCTCTCAGCGACACCACCTGAAATAGAATTTGAGTGAGGCTCGAAGGGCTATGGAGCCTATGGAAGAAAAAAGAATGAAATTTAAATGTAAGAGGTGAATGAAAATTTTGGTTTTAAATGGAGGCATAGGGAAAGAATGGGAGGCCAGCATTAGGATATAGTATGGCAAATATAAGATGTCAATCTAGAAGTGAAGGGCAAAACAGAACCGGGTGAAGAGAACAACACCTGTAGCCGCTTGAAACAAGAAAGTCGAAGTCGAAAATATAAATTGACCATTGCAAAGCAGCAAACGGGGTATGACACTTTCAAGAAAGATACCCAAATTTGAAGCATCGCCACAAAAATTAATCAGCGGCTATACGATCAGAAAAAATTGCGCCAAGAAATGAATATTAGAAATATGATGTAGAACGGGAATTGAAACGATGAAAAGAGTATAGTGGAAGTTAATGGAGTACAAGAAGGACGTGGCATGAAATGAACATGAGACCTTTTCGATTCTCGCAAGAGTTGTGATGTCTGATATCATGAGATGAGCTTGCAGCCATAAGAAAAATAATAACTGCAGCGGAAATTAAGGGAGCACAAAAATGTGGCACGAAGTAATCAGACTTTGAGACTCGAAAGTGACAGTCTCCAGAAAAATGTGATGCCTCACATCAATACACAAGGTCATGAAAAATATGATATGATGCCCAAAGTGAAATAAATATTGCAGCCACTCGATCATTTTGGAAGTGCGTTTGACTGCACAAATGAGAAAAAATGAGAGCAAATGAGACATACAATGCATAAGATGGGTCGGCATGTGAGCCCTGAGCCATGAAATTAGCTCAGAGGTACAGGATAAGCTCAGCGGTATAAACAGAAATGGTCGAAATGAGCCCAGAGGTATGAAACTTGCGGTATAAACAGAGAGGTCATGGAGACCGAAATGAGCCCAGGGGTATGAAATCCGATCGGAGGTACGGGATAAGCTCAGCGGTGCCAACCAAGAGGTCATGAAGACAGAAATGAGCCTAGAGGTATGAGATGAGCTCAGAGGTATAATCAGAGAAGTAATGGAGATAATGGAGATTAGAGGGGTCATGAAGACCAAAGGGATCACGGAGACCAGATGTATAATCGAAGAAGTAATGGAAACCAGAGGGGTCACGGAGACCTTGGTCACAAGGATTGAGCCACGGAGGCAAAAAATGGACAGCCCGGAGGTCCTGCGCACGGAGCGTAGAGAGATTAGGCACGGAGCCCAAGCTCAGGGGTCACGGAGACCTTGATCACAAGGATCGAGCCACGGAGGCCAAAATGGACAGCCCGGAGGTCCTGCGCACGGAGCGTTGAAAGAATAGGCACAGAGCCTAAGCACAGTGCTCTGAACTCAGCAGCGCTGTGTTGGAGGCGCCCTGATCTCAGCAACGCCTCCTTGATTTTGTAAAAAATGACCATGGATGGCCCAGAGGTCTTGTGCATGGAGTGTTGAGAGAGTCGGCACAGAGCTCTGAACTCAGCAGCACTGCGTTGGAGGCCCTGATCTCAGCAACACCTCAATATGAGACTCTAGGGCCCTCACGGAAATGGCCAAAGTTTTTTTTTTTTTTTAATTTTTTTTTTTTTAATTTTTTTTTTAATTTTTTTTTAGACCGAGCAGAAATACTGAGGTTCGTGGGGAACCCAGGGTCGCAACAAGCCCAAAGTGGTGAGAGAAGTCCAATAACGCGAGCCCAAAGCAATGAGAATAAGACCACTTGAAACTCAAAGCAATGAGGTGAGGCCGTAACAGTCAGTGACAAGGTGAGTCCGAAGTGGACCCTCAGTGACGTGATGAGCCCGAAGTGGATCACGAAGCAATGACGGGTGCAAACTGAATAAGACGAGCCCAAATCAATGAGAAGAAGATGAGCTCAAAACAATGAGGTGATCCCATCACGGTGAGTGACAAGATGAATCCGAGGTGCACTGCAAAGCAATGATATGGGCCCAAAGTGTGAGCCTGTAACGGGGAGACGAGCCAAAGTGAATGACGATGAGCCCTGGGCCGAAAATGAGAAAATGGTCGCAAAGGGATAAGACGAGATCAAAGTGATCAGATGAGCTCAAAGTGATAAAACGAGCTCAAAGTGATAAGACATGCCAGTGATGGGACAAGCCCGGATTCATGAGATAAGTCTGAAGTGACGTGACGCGACGAGATCCGAAATGCATAATGAGGTCTGAGGTGCTGAAATGATGACGAGCCCGCAACAATGAGCTCGAGGTGGTAAGACGAGCCCGAATTCATGAGATGAGTCTAAAGTGACGAGATGAAAACCAAAGTGCTGAAATGAGCCAGAAGTGATGGGATGAGTCCAAGCGATAAGACAAGCCCAAACAGATTAAGACTTTTAAAATTTGGGAAGGCCTGGAGTAGTGATGAATCCAAAATGATGACAAGCCCGAGACGAGGTCAAAGAGCCTGATACAATGAGTTCAAAGTGATGACAAGTCTGAGATGCAGACAAGCTCAAAATGACAAGGTGAGCCCAACGCGATAAGAAATCCGACATAAATCAGTGTTATGGCTCGAGGACATGAAGGAAAATGAAGAAAGGTGAAATGACTTGAGCCGGAGAAATGGGTACATTAGTAAGTAAGATTACATAAAATCCGACATAAATCAGACACCTCCCCAGTGTTCACTAACTCGAAATGATGAACCCAAAGTAACGATGAACATAAAGTGGACAAGCCCGCAATGATGACAAGCCCAAAGTGAGACCAAAGTGATGACAAGTCCGAAATGATGACGAGCACAAAAAGACAAGGCAACTTGCTCAAAATGATGACGAGCACAAAACTTGAAAAGACAAGACAAGCTCGAGATGATAGGGCCAGCCCAAGACGATACACAGTGTCTGCCATTGTCGTTCGTTGTGTCTACCAGTCGGCCTCAACTCAGCCCCAGAAGTCATTAATCCTTTTATGACACGACAGATGCCCTATGAAAAAATGTTCGTGATAATAAAGTCCCGTGGTATCAGTAAGGAAGCAAGAAGAAGACGGCTTAGACAGGATTCGGATTGAAAGAGCGGCTTTGGTCGGAGAGAGCCAAGGAGTTTGACAAGCGAAGTATTAGTGGTATTCGTTTCCAAGTTTCTCCAATCCTTCTGAAAGATCCAGTTCACAACTCGTTTCGCCTCTAACTTGCCCTTTCTTCCTCAAAGAACAATGCAATGCCACTATCACCACATTAAAAACATCCAACTCCTTGAATCCATCCAGTTAATCCTCCTGCTCCTTCACTGTCGCTCGCATAGAGACAGCAGTCCTCGAACTAGTATGAGACGGCGGTCCTCGAGCTTGTATTTGATAATGACAGTATGCCGTGGCAATGTATTAGATAGGATTTTGTAATAGGCAGTTGACCAGATGTGAACGGCTCAATAAGTGTATGATTGGAAGCGCAAGTAGTCGTAGTTGAGCGCAAAATCCTTCGTGCTCCAGGTTCCGAAAGCCCGACTGACGGATCTACATCCCCCAGCCGTCCAGTTCCATCCTCGAACTGTTTTTGTCGGCCACCTTATTTCAGGAGTGAGGTACACTATGAAACACGGTAAAATAGTTGATTCGTTGTTGATAAGGGCTCGAAGCATTGAAGGAATGATAACCACAGTAAACATGGCACGAAGTATAGAAGAGGCTGAAGAGCATCTCGAAATGGAATCGGCAACATAGTATGACTGAAAAGCCGTGAGTAATAGGTTCTAGACTCGGCCCGGTATCCTCGACTGATGACATGACACGTCACAAGATGCTATCACAAGATCCCAGTCAGAGACACCCAGCTCAAGGTTTCTATCGCATCCTCCCTCCACTAGCAGCCGCTAGCACAGTCCTTCAATAAAAAACTGCGCTATGTGAACCTTGAGCTTAAGGTGGGATAATGAAGAGAAAGTGCCATGGTAAGGTGGTATCAGCTAATGCAGCTGGTTTGAAGATCTCATTGAGGGAAGCCCGAGCTTGTATTTAAGTCCAGGGAAGTCCCACCGCGAGTATAAGTTGAAAGACCTGTAACGGTGTATCCCAATACTGAGCCAGCATGAACGAAGTGATGTGTAAAGAATATAGCATGAAAGTTATGGCTCGAGGACATGAAGGAAAATGAAGAAAGGTGAAATGACTTGAGCCGGAGAAATGGATACATTAGTAAGTGAGATTACATAAATTGAAAGATCGAGTTCATGGAGGCGGTGTACAGAGCATTGAGAGCATTGAGTAATGGACAGGGGATGCATGAGTATTGATACAGAGGATTGACGGAGGCAGAGGCCATGGAAAATGTGCAGAGCAGTGGTAATTAAAATCACAGATATCATGAACCTATAGTGAGGTGGAGTGAAGACTCCTATGCCACCCACCGAGACGATTAGTTTATTGTAAAAATAAATCTTTAAAAATTAACCAATCAGTGTTGCCGCGGTCCGGGCCAGGACCTCTTTGGCCCTCGACCCAACCCGGACCTGCCCTGATGTCCAGGGTCAGTAGCAGTGCAAAGCCTGACCCAGACATTGAGGGTCGGGTCGGAGGTCAGACACTGAGATATTTTGCGGACCATGGTCAGTCGGCCCTCAAGTATATTCGCGTCGGTGTTATTGGTAGTTTAGTGTGCAATAAGATTTGAACTATCCCATGATTGGGTGTCCGCTTCTTTTTTACTTTGAAACATGCTTTCGTTCGTGTCCTTTTAAACAGCTCACTAAAACCAAAGAAAAAAATGCCCCACTTTATTTCTCTTCTATCACAGCGACAGCAAGCTATCTATCCAGTTCTGGTACAGATGGCAGATGATTATCTGGCAATCCCAACCTCATCTTCAAAATCTGAATGTCATTTCTCGAGTGCTGGATTGACAGATGATGTCAGAAGGGAGAGAATGGGCGATGACATGTTTGAGGACCTCCAGTGCCTCAAGGGAGCTCACAAGGATGGTCGTGGGAAGAAGGTAAGGTATGTAATGATTCGAAAAGGCATTCGGAGCCGCACATGGAGATCGTCATTGGAACGTCCAAGTGAAAATTTACTGCGTACGTACTCACGTCATCAAGGTAGCCTCAAGGTGGGGTACCTTGGATTCCTGTGTACCCCCGTATAAACAGCGGTTACAAAACGAGCAGAGGACAGGTAGAAACAGTGGAAAGAAGAAATAGACATGTCTCCTGACTTGGGGAACCTGTAGTTGCTATATCAAACTATAGTTATACTTATTAGTACTCTACGCATCGGAAAACGTACACTAGACTAAACATACCCACAAAAATGCGACGTTGTGCCCATAGGTTCTGACTCTGATCACCAACGACCTATGACCTTCGAACCCGCTTCTTTGCAGTGCCTAGTGTTGTGTTATTTACCTAGAAAAAAACGATTCATCAGTAAAATCCTATATGTAAGTACCATGCCTTTACTTTTGTAGCAAATCGGAGTGCAGTGAGGGACTCGTTGCTGTGTCTTGTCAGAGGGGATAGATTAAGAATCATCTGAAAGAAGCGACATGAGACGTCGCTTTGAAAAACAAACCAACAAAACCACATACCAGAGTCTTCGAGTCCCGGGTCAAAGATTCTTGCAATAGATAAGTAAGCTATAGTAAGGGGACGCTCATCAATTCCTCCATCAACTTCAACGAAAAATCAAGCACATACTTTCGAATTCCTATACGGAATATGTTGATCTCCCCCATTTGCCCTCTCTCCAAGCGCAGCAATAACATCTCCTAGGGCGCTTAAGCTCCTATTAATATTCTGAGTCTCCTTTAACCTGTCATTCCCTCGCCCTCCAGTCCCAGTCCCACTAGTAGTAATCCTCTCACTACCCGCCAAATCAACCAAATTCAAACATCCTTTGCAACTCTCGCCTGTACTGGTATTTGTCCCACTGAGCCGTAACGTAAAAACCGAATGGGATCTCGACGAACAATCATTCATTAGAGTTGTTGCGACGCTTCGTCTATCCTGACCAGAAGCTAATAGGGTTTTGACTTGGAATGGCGAGTGGAGATCAACGACGGTGATGTCTGTGACACGCGTTGAGCCGGTTTCGTCATGTTTGATTTCGTGTTTGACTTCGGATTTCTTGTCGATTTCGCCTTTACCGAAGAGGTCCTTGATGGTTTCATTGTACTATAAGAAGTTGGGTTCGTTAGAGGTATGCTTGGAAAGTGAAGGGGCGATGTAGAACACTTGCAATTTCAAGGAATTGTCCTTTAATTTGGTACTCCCAACCTTTTTCTTTGAGTCGTTCTGTTTCACGAAAGACCTGCTCGACAGCACGAGGGATCATGCCTTTGGTAGTATCGGTCTATATGAGCAAATCGGTTAGTATGCAGACTAAGGAATCAGTAAAGGAAGACATACCGAACCACCTTCCATCGTGTAGGACTTACCGGAACCAGTCTGGCCATATGCAAAGATGCATACATTGTACCCATCGATACAGCTCTGAGCGAGCAGAGAGATCTCTTCGAACACTTGGGCCTGAGTGGATCCAGGTTCAAACACCTTGAGAAAAATAAAATAAAATCGGCGACGCTCCCATAACCACAGAAAGAACTCACCCTGTCAAAGGAAAAGGCATATGATCCTATCCTCTCCTGACCAGTAGCGCTTTTGCTGGATGACCGAAGAACGATTTCCTTGTGGTCACAATGGTCGGGGAAAATCATGTTGGCAGTCATGTCCTCCTGCAATTTTTTTGCGTCCTCAGTAGACGTCGACATCATCGAAGTCTCAGAAAGATCCGAAGGCAAAACAGGCCTGACACGGCAGAAGACCCTGATATTGCCTTTTAGCTCCTGGATTGTGTTGTGAAGTTTGCGTCGGAGAGCCTCATTCCGCATAGCTTCCCAGTTCAGAGCTACGTTCTTCTGCCTCTCTTCCTGAAGCTTGCGAGTGAGCTCGGCAATCTGTTGCGTATCCGCGTCCATCTGAGACTGGCGCGCTTCGTCCCGAGCCTTCAGAGCGGTGTTCTCAGCTGCTAAGGTGAGGTCGGAATCGGACTGATGTGACATAGTTGCCTTGAGCGTCGACATGGCCTCCCTCTCCCTCTCCAATTCCTCCCGACACGCCCTCAAATCCTCCCGTGCCTCCCTCGACAACCTCTCATGCTGCTTCTTCAAATTGGAAATTTCGTCACTGGCGATATTATTAAGTTCCGTTCGTCGGTCGAGTTCTTCCAGTTTACCAGCGTCTAGTAGTCTGGTGGCTTCGACAGAGGTGAGCCTGGCTTCAAGTTCTTCCAGCCAACATGTATTGTCTCTGGAAGTGCCCAGGGTAGCAACTCGTCCAAGCACAAGCTGCTCCTCCAAGTTTTGACCGGAAGTGACGGTGGTGTGGGTAGTAGCACGGCGGCCAGATGACGGCTTCTCTAACATATAAACATACCGACGACTCGGAGTGGTACACGCTTCTCGACGAAGGAGGGATAAGGGTTTATCGTCATACACAGGGTCCAAACGGGTAGTAGGGGACAGGAGAGTCAAACTCGAAGACGCCGAATCTGAGATCGAAGATACCGAACCCAACGAAGACAGCCCTGAAGACCCAGAAGAAGTGAATGTCCCGTCCTTCCTTTTATGAGGAGACATTGCAGAAAGCGTCTCCATCCTGCCCCGCATCTTCAGTAGCCAAGTCTTATTGTCGATGTTCCCACCAGAACGGGAGGTGGATGTTGACTCGGATGACGAAGGCGGCTTATAGTCCCATTCACCATCCTTCCTAGGCGTCCCCATTCCCGGAACACCCCCTGGCCCACCAAAGAAATCCCGATCCCAGCTCAATCCATTACGTCGGCTTCCTTTGATGGCGGCCTTTTCTTCGGCAGATATGGGGGTAGCAGCATCAGGTGTACAATCACGGACGGAACGACAAGCGTGGGGCGTGGTACCAGCCTGAGGATCAGCTGCCAGTGAATCCTGGAGCGTAAGATCCCGAACAGGCTTTCGAGAGCCGCGGCGTTTGGCAATCTCGCAGCGAGGGCCGCCAGGGCTGGGAGAGAGACCAGGCGTGAAGCTGAATCGCTCATCAAGAGGGGCACAAATGGGTCCGGGAGTTATGAGCGGATGCTCACGGTGTTGGCTGAGAGGAGCGGGGTTTTCACTTTCTCCTTCCTCATCATTATCAACATTGGAAAGCGCCATCTCCTCTTCTTGCCTCTCTTTATCCACCTCGGCTTCCATCGTTGCTTTACGACTGCTCCTGAAGAGAGTTGTCATAAGATTATCCTTACGAAAGGGCAGTTGCTTTTGGGGGAGTTCAGCTGAGGGCGGCAGAAGGCCTTGTATGGCATCAGAGCATGAGTCTGGAACGGCGGGAGTGGAAGTACACGGGAAGAAAAGTTGTTCGTCGCCGTCGGTAGTGGAAGAGGGTGAGACCAAGGTAGCAGACGAGGGGTTCTTGAAGGGTTTCAGAGGATCCTGGAGGATTTCGGCCGGATCGGGGAAACACGAGACAACAACACGGTATCGAGTTTCTGAGTTTACGATTAGAATGGGACCGAGGACATAAAAAAAGCGTACTCACTAGGTCGAGGCTCAGGGTGATAGGTAAATCGAAATCTCTTGTCGTGGATAGCGAATTCGGTGTTGTTACGAAGTGGAATAGAAGACAGCGGGTTTGGGTGTACTTCGCAGCCGTCAACGACGACCACGCCGCCCAGCACGACAAGGAACGCCTACGATAAACTGAGTATGGGTAAAAACAGAAACACGCATGGGCGCACCTTTCTTTCTTCATTAAATATTACTTTACAATGAAGAGGGCTGACATCCGGGAAATTGAGCGTAACACTGGACTTGGCGTCACTCCCAAAAGTGATAACCTCAGACTCGGTGCAAACAGTTGCATCCTGTTCCGTCGGCGTGAGAGACAAGGTGTCGTGGGGTCCTATCTGAGAGCCAGGGTCGGAAGGCGTCACTGAGAATGATGCTGTGATGAGGAACGAGTTCGAGGAGTTGGACATAGTCGATGCAACCGTATGGTACGGTCGTTACTCGTGACCAGCCCGCGTTTACAAGAGCGCGCTTACGATCGGCGGACGGAACCATCTTGCGGAAATTTCAGTACAAAAACGCAAACGCGAAACAGTGAACAACCCCTAACGACAAAACGCTATTCACCACCAAAAGCGCAGACCACGTGACACTCCCACGCCCCCTCCTAGACTCGACCCAGTCGCTCACTAGTCTGCGGCGTCGTTTGATGATTATACCAAAGGAAGACAAGATACCATCATGGAGGGGATGGAGGAAGCATCTATACAGAAGATGAAGACTGGGAAAGCTAGACGTGCATCAGAGCAGGCCGCACGAAAAGCTGCAGAAGAGAAATTTTTGGAAGAATGAAGGTAGAAGTGGGCCATCGCTGCGCGTGGCAGATACGAGGCCTTCATTTTCTGTAAGTTACTTAAAAACGACGGGATGAGTGTGCGGTAATCCCATGGTCCGAGCTTTGGACTGGAACTGGAACTGTAAGCAGGAGAAGAATCTCTCGCCTGAGTAGTACGCTAGTGCGATAGATATTGGGGGTTAACAGTTTCTCGGAGGGATGCTCGATTGAGGACACTGCGCAATGCAAAGGCGGCAATACGGTCCGTACGGAGAAATTTCCATATGGAGTTGACATGAGGTATTGGCACAGCCACTTGCGCAAGTCGCGTTTAGTAATAACGAGTCCTCATTTTATTCGGCCTCGTAACTAGTATCTGTAGTAAAGTTGTATCAAATAACAATATGACTGGGGGGTATGGCCGCAAGCGGCGTGGGCCAAACCTTTTTGAGATTAAATCGTATCCTCAAGTGCTCATTTTGTTAAGACTATATCAGCATCATTTTCAGTGACAAAGTAGAGCAAATTTATACATAAGAGAGGTAGTGAGATCAAAAATCAGATTATGGATGGAATGTATGTCCTACTGAACTGAATGACGGAAAGTAATCACCAAGTGGTCTGTGATGTGGATCTTGATGCCTGTTCTCATCTGAATCACTATCATCATCAAGAAATACCTGACACTGCTTCTGGAAGGATTTTGAAGGGCTAAGAGCAACGACGAGGTCCTTTTGAAATGGAGTTATGAGTGTATATAACAAATCCTTCCATAAATCAATCGAAAATTCCAACCTAGTTCTCCTTAACAGGCATATGCCTACAGAGCATTAAATGAACAATGGAACGGATCAGATTGCGAAACTCAATCAAACAAACTCAAAGAGCAACGATATTTTTGCATGGCCAGGAATCCAGATAAACTTCATGCCAGTGCCGGCTTCAGGATCCAAGTGAGAAAGAACACTCAAACCTGAGGTATCAGGGTAAATGCCAGAGTAATAAAAATAGAAGAATACACCAGTGTTCGGGAGGACAATTCAAAAGTCGAGCATGGGCTCTGGCATAACGGGTATATTCCAGTCCATCCTGCAACATGACAGTATGAAGTAAGAAAATCGGATGTGGATGCATCTAAAAATGACAGTTTAACATTTCACTACTATGAGATAGGGGCTACATATCTACTGTTAAGGGCCAAGTACAAAGAGATAAAATAAGCTTCCGGGCTCGGCACAAAAGCATGAATTCCAACATGAACATAATATTTTTGACTTCACAAATGCCTACAAAATAAAATGAAGAGACAGTCAACAAAGAAAGAAATGACATACTTACCTTGAACTTTGGTGGAAGTGAAGATGTTGACGTCGACAGCAAGCATTCGGTCCTCTTCAGAGATGGCCAGTCATTGGCCACAGATGGGCGGTGCCGGTTGGGTGCCGGGATTGACCATTCACATCAGATTCAAAAGGACCCAAGGTGGCCTAGAGATAATAAGTAAGTTCATAAGTGCATTGAGTGTCAGAAGAGTAGGCTGAAGAGCAGACAGCGTCATTGTAGACACATGATCTGTGTGAAAAGTCTCGGGTTTAAGAATATATTTGGAAGGAGATATTAACATACGGGGATAAGTCTAGAAACAAAACGCATTCTTATAAGGAGCCAAACCTAAAGGTTCGGCAAAAAATCTATCCACACCCTCACACATGGTGGAAACATACCTGACCGGTCTCAGAAAACCATTTGTCATACGCCTCTAACAGCTTCTGAACAAGGACGTCTCCAGTGACGATTTCGACTTGAAAACAATCATCCAGTAGATCTCCAAAGTAGTTATGAAGAACAGGGTCCTGAAGTTTATCGAATTTACGCGATAGATGATTGTTCTCTGTAGCCCGATTATCGAGCCCCAAATTTGCTGTAAACGGGAATCGATAGTCCAGTAGCGCAAAAAGCATGATACCGAAACAGAAGATATCGACGTAAGTAGGTAGGCTTGATACCGTAGTAGTGCGATGGCCAGGCAAAAGGGGCTGGAGGAACCGTCACAAATTCATGAAATCTTTCGGGATTCCGCACAGAGACAGCAAAGCACCAAGGGTGCCCGGCCCGGGATATCCGGGACCGGAGGTAGGTAGGTAGGTTCAGCAGTCAAACCCCTTAAATTTTTTTTTGACCCCCTTAGATTCGAGGTCAGGTATGCTCCTCCCAGTGTGAAATACGGTTCTTCAATGATTTATGAGTAGAATAGTATCTTAGAATGTAGTTTCACTGCATTTCATGGACTTGAGCCAGGCAAACAGACCAGGTCTAATAAAAAGTGATTTATTTGTCTCCAGTTCAAAAATCCAAATTGGTGAACTGTACTTGACAGTAACCTAAACCTTCATACCTGTTCAGAGAACTCCAATTCTGATCTCTTTAAGTCAAGTCATATAGAAAACTTCAAGAACGGGTGTGTATGAATTGTCAAAGGACAAAAAGGACGATGAACTGATGACAAACTATTTCCAAATTAGGTAATATTCCCACACCCAGGTAGGTAGGTTCGAGCCACTAGGTCCTTAAAATTTTTTCCGACCCCTGGTCATAAATTTTTCGGAGCGGACACCCTTGCAAAGCACTGGAGCAACCGATCAGGTTGATTTTTATCCCGAAATTGGTTGAAAAATTCCTTTTGACCTAATCCCGAGACCCGTAGGTTGTTTCTCACAGCGGGACAAAATGTAGGGTAACTAGCTGAAACCCGTGCCTTTGGCACGGTAAACAACTTCAGGCAGATTGGATTGCCAAGTCACATTTCACATTTCCTCTTCCCTCAGAGCCTCATATGAGTAAACGGCATAAACAGCAGCAACAGAGGGACCTGCTTCAACGCATTTCCTTACTAAGCTTCGGTTATTTATGGAGGGTTTACAAAAAATTGCAAGTCATAGACATCTGAATCACCTCTGTTTCCGTGAAATCGACCAACTTGCTGACCCCATGGGAATATCAATTCGGTTAACATTACCAGAATATTTGAACGTATCTGTCTGTTATAGCTTTACAGCCTACTTTATGCTCGTAAGTACCTTCCCTGTGCCTCTTCCTCTTGCACTGGGAACAAATTTGTGTAATTCCTTAGAATTACAGAAAATTACAGTGGAATTATAATAGAAATTACTGTAGAATTCAGAATTACAGTGGAAATACAATAGTTTCATTGTAATTCTTATCACAAATCCTCTGTGATTCTTCTGTAATTCCTTGGAATTACACAAAATTGTTCCCAGTGTTGTTCTTCTAGGAGCATCTTTATTCACAGCAGAGTAGATAGCGAGCCCCTTAAATCTCTTATCTGAACTTTCGACATTGTATTTATTGATTTCCAAGTTCACGATAAAATCACTCCATATAATCTCATCTGAAATACCGACGGCTTTCTCTTCAGCGCGTGAAATAAACAATGATCACCAATACCCCAATTTCCGGAACTTGGTCAGCTTTACTTTGCGGTATATTTCCACAGGGGTCAGCGGATGGGTCACTTTCATGGAGAACCTGCTCTGCGACTCCTTGCCAAGGGTTGAATATACTGTACGCTGTATAAATATTCAATTCAGTCATCTTACGACACTCCCATCGGCTGAGTTCAAAGTACAATACAATTCAACGACACTCTGGTCTGCTGAATTCAAAGCACTGAATACAAACTGAATACTCAGAACCAGTATTCTCGCTAAGTGCTCAAGAGCGGTACCAAAAAAGGAACTCTTGTCTAGCCAATCGGATTCTTCGCGGCAAAGTCGTCTTTTGTATTGTAGATTTTATGACCTATTCCGTCGTCCTGCCATAGGTTGACCGTTAGGTTATAATCTTTCAAGGGTCTCATAGAGAGGTTAGGACGATAAATGTCCTATTCAAGGGCCTTTGTCTAGGTGCTAGATCAAGTATATTGATGAGTACATAGAAGCCTATATATTACGGAGCGGCGTCGTCGTCATCGTCACTAGGCTCATCGCTGTCCTGTACAGTGGCCCGTGCTAGAGAGCCACTTCTGTCAATGATAACCCATCCTGTTCCATCCGGTACTCGACCTACAAGACACTGCACCGCTGTCATATCAACCACATCAAGCTTTCCCATACTAGAATAGGAGTGAAAGTCGAGCTCATTGAGTTCTTTCGGAGTATTTTCAATTACACACATTCGGATAGCTGCGAGAACATATCTTGTCTGAATCATTGGCGCCGGATCCGATGTCTTGACTTCGAGTAGCTTGCGCAGTGAAGGCATATCCTCAAATTCCACCAAAAAGATATGCTCGAGCTGGCCATAGAATGTCTCCAGGTACAAATCTTCTTTCGCGTTGGCTCGTCGTGCCAGGCGGTCAATAAAAGCCTCGTACTAAGTATACATATTAGTATATCAGTAACAGGAATAGTATGTATACACTCACACGAACAAATGTCGCATCTCGGGCATCAGATGTTATCCTTCCCAAGCCACATGAGCGCATCGTGTCTCCTGCATCCGAATCTATTTGCTTGACCTTGCCGTATTCAGTGATTGTCGCTTTCTTCAATGCAGCTCGAGGTCCTGCAATTTTCGCATTGAAGCGAGTCGCAAATGAAGCTGCAATGGCGGCCATGAGCCCAGGAGATAGTGGTTTTGATGATTTTGGGGGAAGGAGACGGCATGTAGAATCTGTTCGACGAAAGACTGATTAAAGGACGACATCATAGATACAGAACAAACATACATTCCGGGCATTCAAAAGCACCTGCGACAAGCCCCAATTGCTTGTGCAACTTTAAGTCATCAACGCAATTGTAGTTGAGACCAATTTGCGTGATGATGGCTCGCTCAGTTATGAAGCGGTCCATGGACGGCCACAAGTATCGCTTGCTCAGCACGTCAGGATGTCGAGTAAATGTATAACAAAACCTCTCCATAACGAATGCCCAATAGCCAGATACTGGGCCCAACTGACGAATGCTTTCTGCTATGTGCAGCAAAGCATGTATGGTCAGAGGACAAGCCGACAACCGGGACAAGTCTCCTTGATAATACAATCTGATGCTGACGTCAATAGCTTCCATGGCAAGTGAAGAGGGACTTACTTTTCATACTCAAGAACCCATTTGACCATCTCTTCCTCTAATTCATCAATCTCGGCACGAGTCAATGAAAACTGAAGACATAAATTGATGCATTTTACTAGACGAACAAAACGGCGGTAGTATTTGATGTGGCTGAACCGGGATCGGAGAAGTACTGGTGCAATGTACAGAGACCAGAAGGACCAACGCTCTGTGGCATTCATTTCGTGCTTGTTGGTTGCAATGTTGGGTACACGGCCTCCATATGCGGATGGAATAGAATCACCAGCCTTTGCTGTAGCAGCACCGATAGCTTCCCAGACGGTCGGTGCGAATATATAGTCCTCGCGTCCATCATCGAGACCTTTGAAGTCACCTGTCCAATGCAGTACCAGATTTGGAAGGAGATTTTCGAAGATTTGGTGCATGAAATCATAGCCGAAGGACTGTGGAATACTGAGGGAATGGAAACGTGAAAGGCCAGGAGTTCCTTACATCCGTACGGATCGTCATGTATTCGGTTGTCTGCCTAGGGGAGACTAGGAGTTCCTTTGATACCGTAATTTTTTGCAAGACGCCCGGCGGCAGCTTTTGTGGGCTGAGCTTCGACTTCGACAGCTTGAGCCATGAATTGGTCATGTGTACGTAGAGGAAGGTTTCGAGGATTGTAGCGTCTGACCTTCCGGACATCAGGGTGGGTGGACCGGTCCAAGGGTACATAGTGTGTTGTTCCGTTAGGTATCCGAACGGCCTCAACTGTGCACAAGCGGCACGGAGTTTTCCCATTATGTCCCTTCATCTTGAGCAGAAGCGACATCGCGGGTATGTCTCCAAAGCCAGTAATGGGGTGACCACGCAAGGAAAAGACTGTGGATTGCAAGATGTCAAGCGCGCGGACTCCTCCAGCAAGCTGGTCAAACTCCTGGTAGAATGCCCACAAGAACGAGTCCATGTCGTGAGGCTTCTTTGGGCCCGGAATGACACCAAGGGCCAAAATGTATTCGAGATGGCACCGGATAGCGGGAGGAAGATTGTAGTTGATGAGAATGATGGGCCATGCAGTCTTTGTGCGTTTTTTCTGAGGTGCAAAGCCATCGGTCGAAATACCCAGCGCAACTTCTCGGGGATCACTGAAGTACTTGTAGTCATATACGGTATCCCCGACATGAACAAACTGGTCCTTCAATGCTTTGTACCGCTTTCCATCAAAAATATCCTCAACATCTCCGTCTTCCGGGTTGGGTCCTGAGTTACGTCGCTCAAGATGTGGTCGTGACGATAGCGCATTTTTTCGGCAGTTGAGCGGTTGGCGTAGAGAGCGATGAGGCGGGGAATGACATGGCAAGTCGGACTTACAGTTTCAATCACTACATAAATCGCGAGTGCCTGTCAATGATGAGAGTTATTACTCAGACTTACGGTTCTGGAAGTCCGTGACTGTGTCAGGAAGCCCAGTATTATACTGTATACT
>ML179058.1:0-10243 GCA_004369135.1 Dendrothele bispora CBS 962.96 | reverse complement strand
CGTCCGCTTCCGTATGCGGACATGCCACACAGCCGAAAACACTCCAGGACACAGCTACAGGATCACATACTCAGAAATGCACGAGAGAAGCGTTGGAGTAACAAGGAAAACCTTCCACCTCCCTCAACTTCTAAACTCAGGTTGACGAAAAAGCAGCTGGAGTGGAAAGTCGATAAGCTTGAGCACGAGAAAGTCGTGATGAAGGAGCATCATGAGAGGCTTCTGAGGAGTCTGGAGGAGTTAAAGAAGAAGTTAGGAGAGAGGAATTTGAGGTGGAAAAGAGACAGGCGAAAGATGGCACGTATGGCTGCAAAAAATGCATCTTTACAGCATGCAGTGAAGAGTCTGTCTATAGAACTATTCACGGCAAGGAAAGCACACACGAATTTACAAAAAACATTGGTCACAACCCATGAGGACTATGTACGAGAGCTGCAAGGCCTTAAGCAGCACATCACCAAGCTCAAAGCCAAGAAAGACGAAGACCAACGACTTATCCACATGCTCAAGGCACGATGTGCTCGAATCCCTCTACGGCTTGAAAAGGCACGGAGCCGAATGCCAATAACAACCAAACTGAAGGAACGAGGATCATACTCACCTCAGATGCGAGCTATGGCACGTACACTCGTTAAATATGGGTGTGCACGAGGAAAGATCGGTGGTATTATTCGGAATGTTGCTGCGCTTTTTGGAATAGAGGTGAAGAATGAGATGAGTCGGAGGACAGTGGGGAGGACAGTCTTGGAGGGATGGGTTGCAGCGCAGATACAGTTGGGACATGAGCTAGAACGCACACCCAGTAAGTCTTGAAAATGTGGAAAATGTATTTAGATATTGGCTTCGGAATATACTTAGGTGTTACCCTGAGTCAAGACAGCACCGGCCACAAGCACCAAAACATCGAGGTTCGACATATGGCCATACGTACTCCTGACTACGCTTCGGGAACTAACACTGTCTCAAAAAATCCCGAAATGCGTATTATATCTATTTCACCGACTTTGAATCATTCAGCCGTACATTCAAAACTCGGGTGGCTAAAAAGCTTTTCGACAATCATCAGCACTTACGTTCATAGTCCCCTCTTCAAACGTGAAGGAACGCAACTCACAATGCATGAAATTGCTCGGAAGATAAAGGGAATGAATGGTGACCACGCGAATAATGAAAAAGCTACTGCGACCTGCATTCAACAGTGGAAGCATGAAATGGCAGTCGAGGAGTTAGGAGAAGAGAAACTCTTGGAGATGGAGACTATGTACCTTTTCGGGGTGCTTCGAGATACAAACGAGAAGAAAATTGTGAAGGCTGGGGGGCCTGAAGCTTGGAATCTCCTGTCTAGAGCGGAGCAAGCCCTATTTGATGCAGAAGTGATGCGGGAACTGAAGCTTGAGCTTGGGCAGGAAGTATACGATGGACTTGGTGATGATGCTAAAAGGTCTCTTGATCAGCTTTTGTGGGCTGGGTGCTGTATGCACAAAGACCAGAACAGCTTCAAGGCGGGGAACTCACAAATGATGTTGTACTGGGACAAGTATGGTCTTGAGGGTCCAGTTGTTCTGGCAAACAAGTTTAATGCTGCTACCCTCGAGCCTGTGCTTAATCCCAATGCACATCGTGGACGGAAACTTACTGATGTTGAGGTGGCGGCACTTGAGGCATCTACGCGTGGTGGTGCCAAAACTGCAGCGATTGCGGGAGCAGTCCTTCGAAATAGAGATGAACGAAAGGGTCAAGGAAAAGTCTATATCGCGCACTTTCGTGACTTACTTGGTGACGACTTCGAGCAATTCCCGGACACCAGTAATTCCCGCTTTGCAACACATGGTGCCGCTGCTGGGGTCCTTTTTCTTCACAAAATGCATTATATCGAATTCTTGGAGACTGTCAAGCTTACGAAGAATCAACCTGGATGGACCAATATCGAGAAAAATCTTGTAAACGCGTTGAAATGTCCACAGACATGTCAAGAGCTTGCTGTACTTGGATTAGTTCACCAGGCGATTACTGTTCCGTATCTACGTGTCGTTCGTGCCAATAAGCATGTCAACGCGTTGGATTTAGGACCATGGCACCTACATGTCCGTGAACATCTACAAAAACTTATCGATGATCCATCCCTACTACTGATTCCGGGAGAAGATGCTTACCTGTCTGCATCTCTCGACGGAAAGCCTTGGCAAAAACCCGCAGTTATCCAAGCTATTCATGCTCGTTTAGACGAGTTACCTGATATCGAGGGTCTTCTTGTTGAATTTCTTATGGGCGCGCTGACCACATACATTCGATTTACTGCGGAATTTGCACCCGGTAGTTTAATTGACTTGGCTACTGAGAATGAGAAGGAGGACGCATGGATGCCAGCTACAAACGATGTTAACGAGGGTGCATTGGGATCCTACCGTGTCATGTTGCGATTCAAGCCGACTCTCACTATTCAACAATACAACGCGATGGTCTTGTATGCTCGAAACAATACCCAGGCATTCATGGATGCAAAATTCACAGAGGACGACTTCCGCTACATCATGAAAGAAGCCCGCATTCTGGATGCAAGTAAACTGGAGGCAAAACGTCGGAAGGAGCAGGTTGAATTCAATAAACAAGTTGCTGCATTGAAGAAATCGAAGCAAGAAACGAAGGAGAGGAAGGAGCGCGAGAAGAAAGAGAGGCTCTCCAAAGTGGTTTTATTCAAGGAACCGTGTGAGGTAACGGAAGCACTGACAGTTGGCATGATTGATGAACAACTCGACACGTTGCGTTTGATGGAAGCACTTGAAGTACCCAAGAAGTCCAAGTGTGGGAGGAAAGCTGAACGGGCGGAAGTTTTGCGGATGAGTATAAAAAAGTATAACGAGCTCGGAAGACCATCGTTCGGTGCATTTTTTGAGAAGGATGCCTCCGTTGAAGAGATGATAGTGGATGATTGGGACGAAGATGAAGAAGAAGTTGAATTGAACTAATGTATTGACCATCTATATATATTACGTGCGGTCTACATTCTCCATATCTTACATACGTACTTGTATATAAAAAAATCATAGATTTCTGACATAAAAAGTGCTCTCAACGGTATATCTGGTCCAATCCGAGTTGGAGTCAAGAATTTGCTCTCAGGATGCTTACTAAGCTGCACGCAAATGGAACGGCAAATGCCCACCACCACACAGTGTGTTTCTCGCAAACCATCAGAATTCTCTGGAAGGGATTATGAAAGTTGCCAAAATTTGACAAAAATTTATTACAAAGCGAAAAAATTCATCAAAAATTTTTGGAACAAGTTTCTCAAAAAATGACAACGAAAAATCACCTCAGGGAAAATTTTAGACTTTTCCTTTGTGACGTTTGAGAAACTTTCTTGGTTTGCGAAGTTCTTATGAGCAGTTTACTGCTTTGTCATAAATTTTTATGAACTTTTGGTAGCTTTTATAAGTTTATTAACCTCTTGTCCATGGCATGCAAGGCAATAATTCCAGCACTGTATAGCATTCTGCTAGTTTAATGTCAATAGCTTTCTAACACCATAATTCTTTGTAATTCTTCAAAATTCTTGATCATTCATGGCCATTATCGTTGGGTGATGTTCAGATGCTATTTCGGTGATGCTGTGTGAGTTGGTACACTCTGTATCAGTAGACCACATCTGCAATACAAAATACTTGTTGGGGCTCCAGAAAAATGAAAATGGGGCTAGAAAAAAATCAAGTGGGGCCTAATAGACAGCATATGTAATTGGCAAATTTGAATTCTAAGGCTGCGATAGGCCCCACTGACGCCCCACTCGAAGACTTTTGGAGCTGCACCTAAATATATATGATTTGTTTCTCACTCAATAAAAACATTTCGCGTTGCAGATTAGTGTATTGATAATAGTGTACATGTATACTGAATTGAAATCATTTTTACTCTCAACTCATAAGTATGCTATAGTATGATTAGCTTGTTTCCACTCCAAATCAAGTTTAATTCATTGTGATTCATGACTTTTTTGTTTTCGGTCTCAAATTGTGAGAAATTCCTTGCTGTATCCGTACAATGTCACCAATTCTGATATAATCATATATCACCGAAATTCAAACATTCCTCTGAGAGGACTTTTCTTGATTTCTGGTGTAAACTGCTACTTTACTCGTATGCCATCAGACCTGTCATCATTCAGTCACTGCATTACAAGGCCTGAGTTAACAAAGGAATTGTCTTTACATGCAACTTTGAGCCCGAGTTGGTTGGACCGGAAAGGATCGGTTTTCTCGGCCGGCAACGGTTGATAGGCACATGTCGGCGTCATTACGCCCATTCATTAACCTGATATAGGCCTTCCTGCGGTGGGCGATTAATACATATAAGCCGATTCCGAAAGACTTCCCTAAGTCAGAATATCCATAGAGGACACATATACTCCATACAAGGTGAAATGCGGCCGGTAATGGAATGTCAAGCGGTACTGCATGAAATAGAAATACAGCACTTAATAACAGGGTACACAAAATCACCAAGCTGATGCGCATTGAAGGACTTCGAGATGCTGCATGCGGCCGGTTCTTCCCTTTTCATTCATTATACATGGCATAGTTTTGATATATATGATGACTTTAGTCCCTCGTCTATCTCAACCCAGTGCAAGATGACGCCTATGGTGCCACCCACAGCTATAATTTTCGACCTCGGCGATGTGCTATTCTTGTGGTCGCCTGAAACAAAAACCAACATTTCAGCTAAAGTTTTACACCAGATTCTTTCTTCCTCGACCTGGTATGAATACGAATGCGGAAAATTGACCGCTGAACAATGTTATCAGCGGGTTGGCCAGGAATTTGACCTCCCAGCCGTCCAGTTCCGTCCTCGAACTGTTTTTGACGGCCACCTCGGATAGGCTCGGCCCTTGGTAATATAGCCGAAAAGTCCCATAATATTGAAATTCAAAGAATCACAAGATGCGATCAGGTGCAGAAAAGAGAAAGGAGTGCGGATGAGAAAAGACGGTTGAAAGTCCAGATTGGAACAGTACAGAGTGACTATGTACGAGAGAGTTCAGCCAGTATGAAATGTTTGATGGCGCCTGCCAATAATGGCTTGTGAAGTTGGTCGAATGGATCTATGAGAAAATCCAAAAAATGTATAGAACCGTGTGATCGAGACGTCGATCAGTGATAGTGATGAAAGGACTGATAGTCGAAACGGGCGCAAAAAAAATCTGAGACTGAGGCAACTCAGAATGTTAAGACTCAAGAGGACACCAGCGATGAGAGACCTGAAATTGATCATGACACGATATTCGAAGGTGTGAAGTGAGCGAAGTGATGTTTGAAAAGTGTAGCGCAAAAAAGAAGGAATAGTCGCTGAAGTGACATGAGGGTTTAAGGAAAGAAAGAATGACAGACATGAGATGTCTCGGATCCTGTAAGATTAACATAAATATGTAAATACAAATGTAAATGTATGGAAAGCAGGAAGGGCCCGCTCACAAGCGATTCCGTGTTTGATGGTTCCTCGCTGGGACCTCAGCTACTCTTAACCACATGTTTAGATATGTATTATTTACATTTCAATTACGAAGCCCTTTTAAGTGTCCTTACTTCTCATGTACTTACCCCATTTAGATATCTATAGATCACTGTAAAGCGATGGCCCACATCTAGGTTATAGTATCCTGACCCACGATGTTTTCAACGGTTGGTATTATACTGAATGATTCAATATAGATAGAGAGCCTCAAGGCGAAACATGAGTGAACTCATGTGGATATTTTATTTGCAAAATCGAGCCCACAACGTTCGTTACATTCGGTCCTATAGATCCTTAAGGCAAAACATGTGTGCTCGAGAAAATTACATGGATACTTGTTCACACTAAAATCAAGCTCACGATGTTTGCAACACTCAGTATTATAGGTGCTCTAATACAGTTAGTGAGCCTCAAGGCAAAACCAAGAAAAATTGCATTGCAAAATCAAGCCCACGATGTTTGCAACACTCGGTATTGTGGATATTTCAATATAGATAGGGAGCCTCAAGGCAATACATGAGCGAAATCAACATGGACAATGCAGAGAGAATATGGCCTATAAATACTAAGTTCTTTTTGTTGGGATTTGACAAGCCCATGATGGGTAAGAACAAACCAAATCGTATGTCCAGTGGCACCTGCTTTTATGCACCATGCTCATAGCTTTCTAGCACCATTGACAGAGATTTCTGCCTAAGGAATAGCACGGGGTTGACGGGACCCACGGGAATACGGGAACGGGAGAAGCGGGGACGGGGACGGGAGACAACTTCATGACCCGTACCAACCCCGTCTCCCGTGAGGCGGGGTACGGGGTCAATCTATAATATTTATAGATGCAGTAACTCAAGAAAAAACCAGTCAAATTGAGTAAGTATGATTCCTACTTGTTAAAAGACTTACAAATAGATATATTTCAACTGACTTCTGTTATGTATCACTCAGCGTAAAATATTTTCTTCATCATATCCCACGGGAATCTCCCGCCCCGTCATACCCCGTCTACTCTCCTGCTCCCGTCTGACGGGGACGGGAATCTGACGGGGCGGGGACGGGTTGGAAAAATTTCCCCGCGGGTTTCCCGTGCTATTCCTTATTTCTGCCCCAATACAGAAGTAATGGGACCGGGAAAATGACGATGTGAAGATTCTGAGCATACTTAAGGAGGAGAACCTTTTTGGTACAGAGAAATATGGGCTGGGGTGAGTTTTCATGTATCAAAAAGACTGAAGATTCTGATCTCTATCTGTACAGAATAAGAAAGTTCAGGGCATATTGAACTGAGCTTGGCTTGGTCCGAGCAAGAACAGCTACTACATAAGTTTAAATCTATGTCCTGATTTCATACTGATTTCTCTCTCTCTCTCTGTCCTGTTGCCTTGTAGATTTCACAGTTAATGACATTGTTAATGACATGATTGATCTACGTCAACGGCATCCTCATGCAGGATATCTACGGATGAAAAGAGAATTGAGGGCAAGAGGTAAAGAGGTAAAGAGGTGTGTCGTCAAGTTTTTTTCGGGGGACATATTTCAGAATTAACCTGCAGCTGTAAAACTATCCAGAGCTGTAATACAGGAGTATATGCATTGTTATGAGCCAGACCTTGTGAGAAGGCGAATTTGGAGACGGCTCAAGCGTCGTAGATTCTGGGCTGCTGGCGTCAATGATGTCTGGTGTCTTGACTAGCATGATAAACTAAAACGATATGGTCTTGCTCTTCACATATGTATGGTGGAATTTTCTTTTTCTTTTATATGGCAGAATAAGTGACCGCTTTTTTGAAATCAGGTGTTGACCCATTTACAGGCAAATTCAAATGGCTCCGAGTCTGGTGGACTAATTCTAACCCACGTCTTATTTTTGGCTACTACTTGGATCGAGTCAAGAAAGATGGTTGTGAGTACTTTTTAAAAGAATGAGGGGTCTTTTGCTTTACACTTCTTTTCTAGATATTCCACTGGTGACTCAGAGTGATCCAGGTCTAGAAAATTTCTGTATAGCCAAGGGACATTCTTTTATTCGACAGAGCCTTGATTCCCAACTCCAAGGTACCTTACAGCACAGATACATGAAGGAAAAGAACAATCTTCCTCCAGAAATTGCTTGGTCAGGCCTGTGCAGGGACTGTGTTCCAGGCTTGGAAGACATTCTTGCCAACCCTCATGTAGATTACAGCTGTGATAACCCTCTTCAATAGTATGTCTCATTTGTCCAGATTGTTCATTTCCATTGCCTTATAAAATTTTCAGTAATGTCTTCAAATGGGTTGCTATTCCGTGGTTTCAGAGTGAGCTGGATGCTTATGCTAAACTTCACAACTCTACCAAAAGGCGGGCTCAGCGTAACAAAATACTTCCTCACGGTCCTCCAGATGACATTGAAGAGCATCCCCACCGCTATAACGCTCTGGACTTTAAAGTAAGTATGAGTTGTACAAGTATCCTTGAAGTCTACTGATATTGGTTAATTCTACATCTAGATTCCTATTGACCCCAATGCTAGTTGTATCAGGAAAGCTGAAGAGCTTTATGCACCACCTGATCATCCTGTCTTTGAATTGGTCCCGCCAGAATTCAACTACTGGGCGACTTCATATTATCAACAGATTGGATCTCCTGTGGTGACACGTCATAATGTTTGGAATGTTTACACAGAAATTTTATGCAAATTCGAGCAAAATGCGCCACTTTCCACTACGACAAGCTTACAGGGGTATCATGATGACAGGGAAGATTTTGTCAGAGAAGTGGAGGATGCATTACAAGTTAATATTAATGATATTGTGGATGATTTAGAGCCCTTGCCCTATGAAACCGGATATCTGGGTGGAGTGCGGGGTGGACTTGGTCCAGAAATCGGGGAAGACATTGATTTTGCTGATGGCGTTGTGAACTTCATAGTGATGATGAGTAGGTGCCATAATTAGATATATATATTGGAATATAAAAAAAGGACTCCCCGAGGTCCCGTTGCCTTATTTATCTATCATCACCGCGCTTAGCCTAAGCGCGTGTTCCGGAGTGAGCGGGCCCTTCCGGCTTTCCATATAAATGGTCATGGGAATTAAAAGAACATAGGTAATTGTATGTACGTGGCCGCGGAGGCCTAGATGCACGGAGCAGTAGGGGCACAGAGGCCTAGATGCACAGAGCAGGAATGGACAGCCCGGAGGTCCAGCGCACGGAGCGATGATCAAAAAGATCGGCGACAGAGGCAAATGCGACGTGTGTGAACACTTCCTGTCCATAAAGATTGACCCTCTTCCCCACGTCTTCTTTTGTGCCCCAACAACTCCACTTCGTATTCCACCCTGGTTTTCTTTGCTGGTTTAACCTTTGGTCATCTCACCTCGAATGCTTTCATGAAGGAAGCCATCGAACTCTTCTGTTCTCTGTCAAGCTCATCAAACCACTCGTCTGCTGCACTGCCCACCGAGCAGTACAATTGGAACGACAATATTTTCTCCTTCTCCTCTGCGTCCTTCTTCAATTTCGACAATGAGAGCTGCCATTTCGGCAAGAAGTTGTGTGGATTTTCCCGGGGGTTCGATCCGTCACCCATGAACGGCTCGATATCCATGGGTTCTGGACTAGTGTCAGAGTCGGAGTTGCTGTTTGGGATTTGTTGAGGGCACATCCTGCTACACTAAGTAGAAGATGGTAAGACCTCTACGGTATGTTCGGCAGCCAGCTCTCAGCTCAGAATTACTCATTTTGGTATATAGTCTGACATAAGCGTGAGCTGGGACCGACGCGCGTACACAGTAGTTACCTCCCAAAAAAATTAAACTCTAAACCTATACATTCTTTGCTCGGTCTCGCTCGGGAGTCTCTCTTTCAATACACTCTCGCCTTTTTCTGGCCTCCCTCGATTTTTTTTTATGAACACCGCTTCGAGATGGGTGATGGAAGGAATCCAGTGGGGAATTTGCTCACAGAAGCAGCAGCCTACATAGCGGGGAAGGTTCCTAATCCAGATAGGGGTGGCTGTAAGACTGCTACATCATGTCGTACTAAATGGAATGCGGTGTGTCATACTCACCCCATGGTGTACCCAGATACATATATTCCTGGGGTCACCCCAGTAGTAATGTTCTAATATCGGTGGGGTCTACCCCAAGGGTGCCCGGCCCGGGATATCCGGGACCGGAGGTAGGTAGGTAGGTTCAGCAGTCAAACCCCTTAAATTTTTTTTTGACCCCCTTAGATTCGAGGTCAGGTATGCTCCTCCCAGTGTGAAATACGGTTCTTCAATGATTTATGAGTAGAATAGTATCTTAGAATGTAGTTTCACTGCATTTCATGGACTTGAGCCAGGCAAACAGACCAGGTCTAATAAAAAGTGATTTATTTGTCTCCAGTTCAAAAATCCAAATTGGTGAACTGTACTTGACAGTAACCTAAACCTTCATACCTGTTCAGAGAACTCCAATTCTGATCTCTTTAAGTCAAGTCATATAGAAAACTTCAAGAACGGGTGTGTATGAATTGTCAAAGGACAAAAAGGACGATGAACTGATGACAAACTATTTCCAAATTAGGTAATATTCCCACACCCAGGTAGGTAGGTTCGAGCCACTAGGTCCTTAAAATTTTTTCCGACCCCTGGTCATAAATTTTTCGGAGCGGACACCCTTGGTCTACCCAGTAAATTTCCGGCACATGATATTAAGGTGCACCCCAGGAATTTATGAATATTGGTTGAGGTGGTGCGAGTATTACTAGATTTGGA
>ML179057.1:281830-375973 GCA_004369135.1 Dendrothele bispora CBS 962.96 | reverse complement strand
CCACTACCTATTCCTGATGGTGCCATCCCTGTTGAACGACGATCCATCCCAACTACGATCGATGAATTCAATCAATGGGTTGCACAGTCAAGAATTCCTGGTAACTGGGCTGCTCTGGATCGTATACGTGACATGGTTAAGGTACTTAACGTTTACCGTCACCTGGAATCTAAATTCCGGCGCACCACCCTCTCAGACATTGAAAAAACCGCATTCAATGTTCTCCTATGCACTCCGAGATGGGCAGAATTTGATTCATTTGCTCAACCCAGAGACAGCTGTCGCACCACCGACACCAAGGATAATTGGGAAAGGAACCCCTGTGTTGTTCCACGTGTCCCAACCTCGTCTATTCTCACTGGCACCGCAGAGCACAGCTATCTCCATGATAGACCAATTGCTCGCTTGGGTGTCTGAATGACAGATAGTGGCTACTACGATGCGAATTCTTTTCAAGCGCTATTGATCTACAATAAGATCAAACCTAGGCCATCTTCCCCGGATGGAAAACCCACTGCAGATGATAGGCGTCTCAGTAATCGATTCCGTCGAATCTATGTACACCTCATTTCACAACCATATTGGTACTCGCAAATTGTAGAACACTACAACCTCGTTCTTGGTACTCCACCTGTAAACCACAACTACGTCAGGATTACCGCGAGTGATATGGCTTATGATGATGCAACACCTGTTGTCGGGCTTGCCAAATTCCTCGCTCGTGCCGGTATTTCTATTGGGACTGTTGATTCAATGTTTAGGTGGGCGCATCAATTTTGTATTGATGCTCAAACTCTCCTTCCACCAGATGAAGCCATGTTTTTCCAGGCCTGCTACCGTGAATCCGTGATTCGGATGATGTTTGGTGGCACCCCGAGAGCTACATTCACAACGGATAACCATCACGTTCCTTCGGACTGGGACTTGGTCCAAATCAAGGAACATCGGCGACGTGTATCTGTGGCTGGACTGCTCATATCCGAGCGCAAGCTCCCCAATAACTATCTCCCCCCTCGTGTTGCCCCTATTCAGGACGCTGGTGTAGACATATCGAATCTTAGTGTTCAGTCTAGTGACCCCCAGCTTAGTGCGAGCTCGTCAATGGTTACCGACATTAATGCTCAAACTTCTCTTACTATTAGCCCTGATGTTGATCAACCTATGAACAATAGTTCTTAAACTTTTTTAGATTCCCTAGACGTCAATCTACTGGGGGAGAGTGTAACGGATCGTTACTATATTATTGATTATCTCCTTGTATTTAACTTCCCACGGTAGATAAGTACTTAAAGCGAGTATCTATACTTGTACTTATCTTTTTAACTCTCTTTACCCCTCGTCTCTCAACTAGTCCTACGTGCCTGTACGACGCCCTCTGTGGCTCAAGAATAAACCTCCGTTTGGATTTACTCAGGCCTTGGGCCCTTCGTGAGACTAGGACTTTTACACCTAGTCTCGTAACGAGACTTACGATATATACTTGACACTCTTCGTGTGTATATATGTGAGCCAAAGTACCCGAACAAAAAGATACACTCCTGCTCGTCGTCCTTCATTCTGGATATCTAAAACCTTTCCAATATGATTCACCTTTATATCTGACTGTACTTAGCGCTTCAGGTCTACTGGGGGGCAAGGTCATGACGCCACAATACCAACTTAAACCGATATAATGACGCTTATAATGGGCTTACGACACCAAACCAAAACGCTTTTCTTCTCGACACGTCTTCCCGAAATCGCACGAAGATAACAGTTGGTAAGTTCTCTTAATCGTGCTTGTTTAACGTCAATCGTTAAAAGGCCTAAAATGCCCTGGATCGAGTAATCGAGCGGGATTCCTTGTGCCAACGGGGTTCTGTCCAAAAGTGGTTGTTAGTACATTGTCGCTACTGTTGATTCTTTGCCGATTGCCGTAAATTATGTGATTTATGATCCTATTACTGAAGCGCCTCTGAAATCCAGTCTGCAGCGAGTGCAGACCGAGTCTCAATATCTTTAAAGTTATCATGGAGCGAGTACATACATGGAACAAGTACATACATGCTAAACCACAGCGCCAGTGACAGTCGATACTGATATCATCTCTAAATAAGAAAATACCCTGGGAAACAGCTGCCGGCACAGCTTGAAATGATGAAAATGAAGTCCGAGAGAATACTCGTTAGTTAGTTAGCTACAATGTCCAATATTTGGCTTTATTTAAGTAAAGAATAACTAGGGAGTTGTATCTTATTGAGGCTGTTCAGCTTGTACATTGCTCAATGTCAATAATTATTCGTGTTCTGAGCCTGGGATCCCGACACAAGGCCGTGCTGTGCTGTCGAAGCTAAGCATGCGTTTATGGGATTCCATTTTTATTTATACTAACCGAAGGAATGATACTGGTATGGACCGGTTCAATATCAATGAGGCGATGGTGCCAACTCATCAATACAGCTTAAAAACTAGTGCCGTTGCCGGGCAGCCGATGAAGCCGTTCTTAAAATCCGTTAAAATTTTATCGGCAAGCTTAAAATATTACTTACCAGCACTTACCAGCACTTACTCGCACTTACACATCCCGGAGAATCAAGGCATTGAGGTGAAATGAGTCAGATCTTCCTGGGTGAGCTTTTACTAATATGAATCCCATGAAATAACACACCAGTGAGTCTCCCTCACTGCTATGTCGTGATATAAAAGAGTATTTTGTACATATAGCTATTTTGAGTAGAAAGAAGATATATTTTAAGTAGAAAAAGACATATATAGTACGAACAAATGAATCAAGTGTATATGTATTTAGTTAATTAATCAGTAAATGAATTTAAGGAAAGAGCACTACCAAAGAGAGAGGACCACGCAATTAATTGAGGAATGAAGAAGCGAGCGTGAGCGAGCGGCGCTGGAGGAACTTGGGAAGCAAAGAGTTGCAGAGTCATGTGACCACGTGACCGGAACCGGTTGTTTTTAACCGGTATATCCGGGGGAATCCCGATCGGTTACGATAGCCGCAGCTGATCCGTCCCCGATCACAGCTCCTGGCGGGAATATTCTCTTAAAAACCTAGGTATAAGTACGCTGGAGCCACTTACTCTCAAGCAAGTGGCTAAATATTAAATTAATAATGATCGGTGGCCGACTTCAGGAACTTGAAGCGCCCGGAAGGCATATTCAATATGCCTCCCGTATTTCAAAGACCATTACCCGAATGTTCCTGCAACTGACATATGACTGTACTTTCGAGCAGGTCCTCTCCCGATGTGGCTGAAATTTCTGGATCTGTCGTGTGTTGACATTCGATGATAAATACCAACAGGGCTCAGGACGGAGGAGGTCAAATCCTGTTTCGTGCCATGGCAACTTTTTGACATTTCTCCTATGTAGGCTGAAGGCACAAGTTAGCCAGAATGGTCTGGAACACGACGACCGGCGGGCGAGCGCGGGGTCCCCGCATAAATTCGGAGTTTGTAAAGCCGCAGGTCGGATTATTTTTTGTTCACCACGTGGTTTCACGGTGGAGGCGAAGCTCTGAAGCACATTGCTTTTTACTTCCTTAGATGTCCTTATCAAAATATCCAATTCATTATGTATCAGGCTTGACTTGCTTCACCATCCTAACGACGAGCAGACGCAGAAAGGGAGGAAACAACTTGTGGAAACAAGTTTGAAACTCGAAACTTTGAACGGTTGACCTGCGGTATTCTTCGGAAAAGACGCTTAGACATGTTGATTTCATTGACCGGCCGTCGGAGGCCCATTATAGGTGGCGAAACCTACTAGTACTTTGAGTCCTTTCTTAAATCAAGGACGCTAGCACCCCTAGTTGAGCTCGTAGACAGCAATAAGCGTTGAAGCAAACAGATTCTTGACTTTTAGAGTTTTGAATCCCATAGTAGTCCGACTCGGACACTGCAATTGAGCTCAAAGTCCCTGTTTTTTACGAATCATAATGACCAAGTATTACATCGATATTCTACTCACGAAAGCCCACAACCTCCAGTACACAAATAACGAAAATTCAACTCCTTTCTGACATTCTAAGTTTTAAAGTTCAATCAGAGAGACAAGAACTTGTGGCAATAATATTTTAATCGCTTCGCGATTCAACGCGGTGTTCTGTGTACATATTACTAACTTCAAATTACTCTCGCAGTCTCACTCACATTTGCTCCCTGCAGGGCGCGCAGCAGGGAAGCCGCAGGCTTATATCGGCGTTTCCCAGTAAGTCAACCTCGCACAAGGCCTCCTGATACCCTTTTCAAAGGGTGTTGAGTTTTCGGAGAATAATTTTAGGTCGTCGGCCGCCTCAAATTTGGATACATCGGGAAAGCGCGGTCCGTCAACGCGTCATGGTGGGCCGTCGTTCCGGTGGAGACTTTGGTGCTCGCCGTTTCTTTCTCCCAGCAAGTCTTCGAGTACTCACGCACACGTTTTTTGAGAATGATGTTGTGTATGCGTCCGAACTTCCTTTCGTCATATTCTCCAACAGATGGCATTTACTAGCGCCAAGGGCACAAAGTTCGTCGTTGGCTCGAATGGTAAAGAAATTATTTTCAGGGGTGCTGGACTGGGTGGGTGGATGTTGATGGAGAACTTTATATCCGGTACGTATATTTCCGTATCTCAAAATCCAAGCAGTGTACGGCCAATTTGAACTCTTTCATTGTTGCAGGATTTCCTGGGTGCGAGTTCCACATCCGTGAAACGTTGGCCGAAGTGATTGGGAAGGAAAAGGCTCAGTTGTTCTTCGACAAAGTCCGTGTCTTGCCAGCTCCTTCCGTTTGTCCAAATTGAATTCGATATCTTCTACTCAGTTTCTCGACTATTTCTTTACAGAAGCCGATGCAGCCTTTTTCAAGTCACTCGGGCTGAACTGCATACGTATCGCTGTCAACTATCGACATTTCGAAGGTACAAGGACAAATTACTATTCATGCAGTATGGATGACACCCTAACTGGCGCGCGCAGATGACATGAACCCTCGAGTCTTAAAACCCGATGCCTTCAAGCAACTGGACCGAGTTGTTTCTCTATGTGCGGAGAAGTCGATCTATACTGTCATCGACATGCATTCAGCACCAGGAGGGTAAGTTGTCTCTTTATAAATCTGGGTGTCTTATTGCAAAACCTCACGCGCAACGACCGTTTGTTTAGACAAAGCGGTGGATGGCATGCAGATGGTGGAACTCATCTCATGAACTTTTGGAGGCATAAAGATTTTCAAGACCGTTTTGTTTGGCTTTGGACTGAGATCGCAAAGCATTACAAGGACAATACTTGGATTGCGGGATACAATGTTAGTGTCTTGTTCCTTATAGTTCTCATAATCATATAGGCATCAACTACCTTCCTCCCATCCACAACCCATATTTTCATATCCAATCCAGATTATGAACGAACCCGCGGACCCCCATCCTTCTCATTCCGGCCTCATAAACCTCTATGACCGAACTTGTCACGCTATCCGTTCTGTTGACTCAAATCACATCCTCTTTCTTGATGGTAACACCTTCGCTACCGATTTTACCAAGTTCCCAGAAGACGCAGGAACTCGATGGGGTGACAATGTCGCTTTCGCTATACACGACTACTCGACGTACGGGTTCCCAAAATCCAAAGAAGTCTATACCTCTAGCGAGGAACAAAGGGCTAAGATGAGAGCGAGTTACGAGAGGAAGAGAAAGTGGATGGACGATAGGGGGTTATGTGTGTGGAACGGGGAGTGGGGTCCAGTCTATGGCAGGCGGGAGTATGACGGTGATCAGACAGATGAGATTAACAAGAGGAGACATATGGTTTTGAAGGATCAACTGGAGATTTATCAACAGGTTCGTTTTTTGTGTGTTTGTCTTTGGCTCATCAAGCTAGTCTTGCTCAAAGGTCTAACATACAACAGGACCGTCTCAGCTGGTCAATCTGGCTGTACAAAGACATTGGGTATCAAGGAATGGTCTTCGTCAATCCAGATACTCCATACCGGAAACGTTTCAAAGACTTCCTTCTCAAGAAACACCGACTTGCCGTTGACGCATGGGGTGTGGACGACAGGGCTGTCAAACACATTTATGACCCTATTATCGAACTCATCAGGAAGTCTGTCCCTGACGAATCCTTCCTCAAGCTGTACCCACCGATCTGGAGTTTGGAAGACCGTGTGACGAGGATTTCGAGGTCGATACTTGTAGCGGAGTATCTCGTCAAAGAGTGGGCGGAGCTTTTCAAAGGTCTGAACGAAGCAGAGCTGGAGGATCTGGCGAAGAGTTTTGCGTTTGAGAATTGCGGGAAGAGGGACGAGCTGAACAAGATTTTACAGGAGAATGCTGCAGTGGCTGGGGCGTAGCGATCAAGTGAAAGTCATGATCAAGAAAGTGAGTGAGGACAGTAAATGAACGTATTTCTAGGACTGCAGCTGAGGATATTGTCAATACACAACTACTCCTTTGAATGATAGCATAAGACTGGCCTTTGTTGTCAATACGTCATCCTTCTTAGGTCATGACATCTTACAGTTTCGCGGTCTTTTTACTTATCTTCTCCGCATCATGTTCGACCACTGTTCTCACTTGTAACACGTTGACGTCCTCGAGACGAGAGAAGCCAGAGTTCTGGACTCCACATGACCCCCAGTCGAGTCAGAACTTGGATGACATTGACACGATGGATGCTGACATTTAAGAAGGCGTGAAGTCCTGCTTCCTATAGCACTCCCACTTCTTGAAAGAGAATGGCTACATTCTGTATATCGACAACTTTGTTTTGCGCTCTATCCTGGTTTTATCAGACACACGCTCCCGAGAACGCACTAAGAGAGAACGATGGAAGTTACGAGAACACACCAGGGACTTATCCAGTCTCGAATCGGCGTTCCAGATCAATACGACTTGCTCGTCTCAGCACGTTGACAGAGGACATGTTCTCTGAGTACTCCCAAATCGCATCAGCATCGATGTCGACTCGTACATATCGCGAGGCTATCCCTGAAGTAAGAAAACTAGATCCCGACTCTGACGAGACTTTCTTTGATGTTCTTTAGATACCACAATCTCCAGATCATTTCCGATTGCGGGAGCTCGACGTGCGTTACTTTTCCCCTGATGGCGACTTCCAAACTGGAAGAGACTCGACCATTCCACAGTTCGGGAAGTATCGCGCCGACGCAACTTCCCGCCAGGCTACGGGCGCCAGTACCAAAAGAACGAGGATTAAGAGCGAAGTGCCAGGGAACGTATCTAACGGACAGGAATCTGATGACCTTCCTCATGTGGGATCCAAACGTTCAAAGAAATCGACTTCCAGGATTTCTCCTGCTGGCCCCTCAGCTTCGGTTCGACGTACCCCATCGTCGAATGGCATTACGGTAAGTCGTTCTCTTTGTTCGGCATCATTCCATATCGAGCGTGAATGCTTTTTGTAGCCGTCAGTTTCGCATACCGTTTCCTCTACCCCTGGCATCATCAATCCGTCTCTCAGAGAGAGCAGGACTGTTTCAGACACTACCACTTCTACTTCACCCCTTATAAAATTCGTACTTTCAGATAATACTTCAACCTTGACTATCAGCACGATTGACCACGGGAACTCGGGGGTTTCTGTCTCCGTCAAAGCAAGATTCGATAGTTTGCCTGATCAGGCATATCGGGGCGAAGAGAAAGTAAGGATAGAAATGATTGTCCTTGATTTATATACTCATTCCTAGTTGTAGTCGGAATCGCCTGAATGTTGGCCCTTGCCTTCGTCCGGCTTTTTCACAGCCATGAATTTCCACGATCCTTTCCAACATATGGGATCCAAACCGCGGAAAAACTTCAATAAATCTTCGACCACTCGGCCTTTGTCTTCGCCCACCTCTTCTATAACCAGTAACGTCAACAATCGCTTCCAACACCCGAAATCTCCACCACCGAGGAAGTTGGATAAGTTGTCTCTGGAACGAGATTCTGCTACTCGGTACGCGTCTTCGTCGCGCCGTTCGACAACCAGGCACGTCGATCAACGTATGGGGACTCGACCAATGAAAAAGTCAAACAATTCCTCAAAACATGACCGTGACTCAACAGCTCGGCCTTCGACTCTTTCTGGCATTTCCACAACGAGGAATGCCACCGATGCCTTTCAACATATGGGGTCTCGACCGCTAGAAAAGACAAATGAAGCTTCCTCGAAACGAGATTCGACTACTAGAAAGGGCGTCAAACGTTATCCTAAGACCGTACAAGGAGAAGAGGGATCTCAAAATCCCAAAAGAGAATCGCCTCCTGTCGTAATAAAGTCAGAACCCCTTGACGAGAACATGGAAGTAGATTACGAGGTGAATGAGGATGCGATGGATGTGTGTTACGAAGCTCTGGAGAGTGCGATGGAAGCAGAACACTCGCGGTAGTGGTCTTCTACGTCTGATATTGTGTATTTAGTATCAACTATGGATATGTACGTTATGTACCGCCTGTGGTTATGTTGTATGTATCTCTATCTTGTTGTAATATTTAAACATTTGCCTTCAAGCATCCAGCACTCTCTATAACACTGTTATTAATATCTATTGCTGAGCGCACTGCAGTCAGTCTTCTATAAAAGGTTCGAATGAAATCTGATTGTATCGATGATCGGACCGTCTGGCACCAGAGTGTAAGTGAAAAAATGACACTCCAGACCAACAGCCATGATTAAGACATACGTTTCTCGGGGGCATGAATAGAAATGATCTAGAATGAATCAAAGACCCAGCATTCGGGGACTAGGCGGCCACTCTTTTCACTCTCGACGAGCCATTCAGAGTGATAAAGCGAGTCGGGGAAAGCGAGTATCTGCAAAGAAGGCATACTTGACACTGGGGCCAGAGCCTTGTCTAAGTTTGTTACCATGGTCTTCTTCATGTCTTTATCGTCATACGAACGAATGTAGAGCATCACCAGGTCGTCACAGTTAATTCTGAGACGAAAATGGGTGAGATTATTTAGAGAAGCAAACTTCTTCAGTTGGCAGGAGACGCGGGATGACTCGATGTTATGGAAAGTCCACGAGAGGCGACGAAGGGATGGGCAAAGATGAGAATTAAGATTGAAATCTAAATAGATGACAAATTGAACTTTGAAGCTCAAGTATCAAGATCGGTCTTGCCATCACATACCTATGCCATATTTCTCTTCAACGACCATATTTGTGATTGATTCCCCGAGGATTTGGAGAGCGTCGATTCCTGGAGTTCCGACGGATTGATACCCCTCTCTTCGGGCGAGAGACGTCGCAAACGACGGAATATCAGAGCCCGGATCTGGACGATGTTCTATGACGAGTGTTGCACAGTCTGCACGAGCTCGATGATCACTGTATCCTGTCTTTTTCGAAGGTCGCTCGCCATATGCAATGTCGTGCATCTCGATTCTGGCAACCTTGTTGAAATGCGACATACTGATGAACGACAAAAACTGTTCGCAATCCGAAAAGTAGACTCTTGTCAGTTTCAGATGACGCAACGGAGGTGGAGGAGATTTATCCAGATTCTTGGACAACGTCCTGATTTTCGGGCGAGAGAAGTCGGAGAAGGCAATATCTTCTAGTGAAAGCTCACGAAGATTCGGGTATAAGCGGAGATAAGACATGACATCTTGCAAAAGACCGAATTTGCGAACACAACTCAATGCCATCCGAGTTATTAGAGACGCAAGACAAGGTGGTGGGGAAGAGAATCGAATGAATTCAGGCAAAGAGTGTACGATCTTGCCGGATTTGCTAGTATGGCTTCTTAGATTCAACAGGAAGAAGCTACTGACAAAATGGTACATCGCCCTCGGACGCCAGGCATGAGAGACCAGCGAGCACGCCTTCAGCCCAGGTCTGTCCTGCTGAAGCTCATCGATGATCTTGTCGATAAGCTCTTGTGGAAATGGATCCGGTAAAGGCAATGGAATACTAGCAGAGGTAGGTGCCAGCACGCCCTTGCCAGCTAGCACACATGTCATGGTGGTGGTTGAAGTTAGATGTGCATGTCAGGGTCGTGTTCGACGCGTGTCGGATGCAGCGCAGCATGGTTGCGGACCCAGGCGATTGAAATGACCCAAGTGAAAACTCTTGTCTCTTCCAAATCAATTCATTGAACTTCGCCCCCTCCATCGAAAAGTATAAGTATTTTCTCGAGTCAGATATAAGTGAGTTGTTGTTCCACACCATCGTTGAAACACGTACTCTCAAAATTTCCAAAATCATCACCAAGAATTAATAGTAGATGGTAGCCAATCTTTTATGATCCTAGACAAAGTTCATACAGCTTAAGTTTTGCAGTCCAAGGGAATCCACCGAAGATAACTAACTACTGCTTAAAAAGTCTACCAATCTGGTCATCCCAATCTTCTTCAACCAGTAGACCTGTTTTCCTGCTCTCAATGAGCGATTCAGATGCACCGGGTAACTTGGGGACCACAATTTCCTGTATGGAAGGCATCCGTGAAATTGGGGTCAAAGCATGGTCAAGTCCCTCAATCACTTTGTTCCTAGCATCTGGTTTGCCAATCCAATAGAGCAAGGGATCGACCCCAAAAGAGAAATGGGTAAGAGCTTTCAAATCAGTGAGCCTGCCAAATAGAGTCAGGACAGAAAGAGAGAGGCGACCAAATGTCAACGAAAGGCGGCGAAGAGAAGGGTATAGATTTGGATCAAAATCAAAATCAAAATCTAGACAATGCACATCAGTTTGGAATCCCGACTTTTAGCTATAGAATCAGCCTCGGACGAGTCCACTTACGTTGCTCATTGTATATCTCAAGTTCGAGCTCGGTGATGGATTTCCCAAGGACACCGATAATTTCCGTGAACGGAGGCCCTGTGTTTTGATAACCTTCTCGAAGGGAAAGAGATGTTGCAAATGATGGACCACCGAACTGGGGATCATGCTTGACCGACACACATTCCGACCAATCGCCGTCAGGGTTCCCCTTGTATTCAATCGAATACATTTTCAAGGCAGAAAGGGCGGAAAAGTGGGACATGCCGATGAACGACAAAAGATGTTCGAAGTCTATGAAGGAAATGCAGTCCAATTCCAGGCGATCCAACGGAGGAAGAGGGAATCTACTATCCAAAGCTTTGGACAAAGTCTTGATTTTTGAGCGAGAAAAGTCGGAAAAATGGACACCATGGAGATTTAACTCGCGAAGGTTTGGATACAGGTGGAGGGAGCACATGACTTCCTGGACAATCTTGAATTTGTAGATGCAGCGGATACACACCCTGGTGACGAAGGATGCAGGAAACTTCGGTGGAGCTTCGAACTTTATGAACCGATGTAAGGCTTGTATCCCCTTGATAGTGGTATTACGTCGAGTGTCTGATAAATCCAATGAAAAGGATCTGACGAGATGATGCATCGCCCTAGTACGCCATGAGCGACAGACCGACGAGCATGCTTTCCAGATAGCTTTACAGTGCGTCTCGTCTGGATATACATGCTGAACTTCGTCGATGATTCTATCAACGAGTTCTTGTGGGAATGGATCTGGCATCGAGCTGACAAAGGACGTAGTAGGCTGCAGCATGGTTGAGCCCCTGCAGCCAGTTATCATGGTGGCAGCAGGTGAAGTGACTTTTTTGTGACCGTCGACGCGTCGCATGGGATACGCACGGATCATACCAATGCCAGCTCGCCCGAGTTTTGTTCCTCCTCTTGTTCGAAGATCTTCAGAATGTACAAGCTCTTTTTTTGTTCTCTTTGCTTGACTAGAAGACAATTTAAGATAATCAGTAGCAGGAGAATCTGTCAAACTCCAACAAGGACTACCATCCAATCTGCTTCCATATTTGCAGCTTCCGGGTTCCTTCTTGACCATCATTATCGTACGGCTGTAGAGTCGACTGAACCACCTTTAGGCCTTTCTGTCATAGCCATGAGTATGTCTCAATATTTTCCACACGTTTCCGATGATCCAATTTCGTCGATAACGACAGGACAAAGATTTACACATAACTAACTGGCATCCCTTTAAGTCTCTACAGAACTCCGTTGCCCTGACTTTTGATAACCTACTTTCATACGATGGACTGGTACCTTTCAACGCCAGAACTCCCAGACTGGGATAACCAGGAAGATCAAGGACATGCAAGTGGACAAGGACGTAACGTTGTTTCCCTATTTCGACCCTAAGGAGTGGTCGAGTCTTTTTTTGACAAGAGCATCGCATTAATTCGCGGTCGTACCTCTCGCATCAATGTATCGTTATCTTGCTATGCCTCAGTGTAGACTTTTTGACCTCTTCGGCGTCAGATATCACCTCTTCAGACACGGACTTCACTTGACACGTCACTCGTTTTTCGACGTCCAAGGCCAATTTCTATCTGGTTGATTTATAGCTACGGTTGGAAGATTAATCGAACGAACATTTTGTTTTAAACACCGCCCCAGGACAAGCTAGGCGGCACCTCCACATGTACAACCATCTCGGCGTCAAGTGAGATGCAAATGTACCACGGTCCGGTCCGACCGGTCGATTGGTATCCAAGAATAAAGGCCACAGTCTTTTCATCTACAAACATTTCGGCGTCCAAACTCCAAGGAAGAAGTATACCTCGCTTTTTGTCTCTGTTTCGGCCACACAATTGCAAGTACCACATCGGCGCGCAGACCTACGGTAAAAATCTTCGAACGGTTTTATCATATGAATTGACTGAGTTGTTGTCGCGTGGAGGGCTAGTCTAACGTTGTAGCTACGTCGAGCTCTCTTCTCGATGTTTCTACTAGTACCGGCATCAATTTTAGACATGTATTCTCCAATTATTCTAGCAAGAGCTTTTCTGCTTCGTTTTCTACAGCCATTTCTCGGGTGAAGGGAGAAGTTGTTAATTGGGTCAAGAAGGATCTCTGCTCAAGTTTCTCTTCAGCAGAATGCTCGACAAGCTAACGCTCCGAAGCTGTATAGGATCAGTGAGATCAAGAACGAAGTGGACGAAGCCAGCCCGCGCGCGATCTTATCCTTCCAACCGGTATGTCTGAATACTATTCTAACGCGCACGACACCTTGGGTAGGTGTTACCCGCTTTTCCTTGTTTTGTCACCCTGCCGCTACTTACCGTGACCTGTCTTTTTTCCCGTTTTAAGTCGATAACACTCTCAAGCAGCTTCCATTCATGGAAGTCGACGATCACCTCATCACAAGCCGTATCATATACTTCTCTGTCAAAGAAGATCAATGCTTTCAAAGAGAGCGTTGCTTTGTAACCCAGCGGCCGAGGCTGGATGCGAGAAAGCGAACATGATCTTTGCTGAGGACAAATGGAGTCAGTGCTTTTGTCGTGATCATTACACCTCTGTTACTTCTACGATTACATGTTTTTAATATACCAGACTTGGGAAAACAAGTGAGATGGTAGGTGGGCAAGGACGCGGATTAAGATCAGAATCTAAATTGAAATCTAAAACAGATAAGAAAATGAACTTTCAAAAGTTGAGTATCGACATGAGCCTTGCCATGAAATTACTTACCTTTGTCGTGCTTTTCCTTAATGTCCATATTTGTGATTCATTCCTGGACATCCGGCGGATTGATGACCAGTCTGAATCAGCTCGATACTCATTGTACACTGTTGGCTTCTTCCGAGTCAAAGGTTGCTTGCCATATGATATTTCAGAATTATCAGACCCAACAACAATCAACATTGTACATAGTGTCCGAATTTCTTACAAGCCTAAGAAGTCAATGACAAGTACCATTCTGGCGCCTTCTACAATACTGTTGTTAACATCTAAGTATTGCACGTATACAAAGTCACTCACGAGACAACCACTCTTTGCACTTTCAAGTTTTGGCCATTCTGTCGTCCACTATAATACTGTTGTCAACATCTACTCCATGGAGCATACTTATAGTCACTCACTAAACTCTTTGCATTTCCTTCGGCGTAAAGCCATTCACGGGGATAAAACCAGATGGGCGCACCAAGCATCCCAAAAGTAAGTGTCTGGAGAGAAGGCATGTTTGACAACGGGGCCAAAGCCTTGTCTACTTTTGCTAAAAGACTCTTGTTCGCGTCTCTAATAGTATCGGAATGATAGCTCAATTGCGAAAGCCTCGCTCGGTCAATCCTTTTGACTCCGAGATGAAAATCGGTGAGGTTGTTCAGAGAAGCAAATTTCTTTAGTTGGTCGAAGACACGAGGAGAGTCGATAGTATGGAAAGTCCACGAGAGACGAGAAAGAGATGGGCAAAGACGAGGATCAAGATCAAAATCAAAAGGTTTATCTAAACAGAAAACAAAATGAGCCTTAAAAAATGTCGAAGGAGTCAAATAACTTATGTACCTTCACCAAGTTTTTCTTCCATACACAGATCCGTGATCGATTTCCCAAGAACCCTGACAATATCCATTCCTGGATATCCGGCAGACTCAACCCTCTCTTTGTGCAAGAGACATAGCAAATGACGGAATGTCAGAGCCTGCATTTGGACAATGTTTGATGACGAGTCTTGTAAAGTCTCGACGATCTTCGAATCGTTTCGTTTCCCCGGGTCCATATACGACATCGTACAGTTCAATCACAGAGACCTCGCTGAAATGCGACATGCCGATGAATGATAAAAATTGTTCACAGTCCGAGAAACAGATCTTCTCCATTCGCAGGTAGCACAACGGAGGTAGCGGAAACCTATCCAAAGCTTTGGACAACTTCCTGATTTCCGAGCGAGAGAAGTTGGAGAAAAAAATATCTTCTAGCACAAGCTCACGAAGATTTGGGTATAAGTGGAGACGGGGCATGGTATCCTGCAAACGATGTGATCTGCGAATGCAGTGCAATTCCATCGTAGTTACCAAAGGTGCGAGAGATGGTGGTGGTGACGAGAATCTCATAAATCGAGATTTGTTGATATCGGGTGAAGGACTCACTGACATGACGAAGCGACTGACGAGATGATACATCGCCCGTGGACGCCAGGCATGAGAGACCATCGAACAGGCCTTCAACTCAGGTCTACTCCACCAAAGTTCATCAATGATCTTGTCGATAAGTTCTTGTGGAAGTAGAGCCGTTGATGGAGTGCTATCAGTAACCTTCAACACGTCCGCGTCCCCAGTTGGCACACATGTCATAGTTGAAGAGAGTCAAGGTGATGCAAGGCACGTGGTAGACCCAAGTTTGTCTTAATATCGATCTCTATCATGACATGTATACTCAACCTCTTCGTCGGTACGGTGTTGCTTATCCTTAAACTCTCATCCTCTGACGGCCACCATTTTCGTTGTCTGGGTTATTAAACAAATTCAGAAGTTATAATCTGTTCTGGACCTCCGATGGTTCGCTTTGGAACCTCGACCACATCTCCACTGCATCCAACCGCCATGGGGCTCCATGAACTGTGTCCTCGATTAGGTATTAGCAGGATCATATAGGAAATTCACAGGGAGATGAACCCTACAGCTCACATTTATGAACAGGATTACCTGGACGGAAGGATGTTGAAGAATTTGGCGGAAAAGCATGGCGAGAAGTTATTGGTGCACTGGATACCTTTCCGTGTGAAATCTCCGAGGTCTGGGAAGTTTCAATTCGACTGGTTGTTCCTGATGGAGGAGGACTAAAGAAGGAAGGGAGAGTTATGGTTTGCCGGGTTCTCGGTTTACTTTTTTTCTTCTTCACGATGCCCGAGTCTGCTTTTTTGCACTGTATTTCGTACTCAAACGTTTCACTGTCATTTCTCGAATTCTTTGATTCCGTCGAGCGTTCTCTTCCTTCAGCTTGAAAGCAATGGTGGCCATCCTTTCTTTTGTGTGTTTTTCACCTTCGTTGGTGAGAAAAAGTCAGCGTGAGCATCGCTCATCAAGAAAATTGGGGTCACATACCATCGCTAATCTTTTTAGTTCTGCTACATTTACCTCTCCTGCGCCCATCTAACTCCAAGTCAGGAACAGAAGCAGGCAAAAAGGCTCTATATGTTCTCTCTTACCAAGTTCGGGATAACACAAACCGGCCGACAATCTCTCCAACCCAAGACTTCATCCTCGTCCCGATAGTCAGGCGGTGAAAGAATGTGGGCCACCGCGAGTGTGCTAGGGACGATGCCGGAGTTATGGAAGTCGTGGCCCATCAACGTTCAACTGTTGCTAAGGAAGTCGAAGTCTTCTGGTCCAAACACAACCAGTGACGGACAAAGACCATCGGTAAACCCCAAAATCAATCGCGTTGCTGACAGTCTTGCATGTGTTGAACCCGCTCGTTGTGTCTTAATCTACGTCCGTGTTTCCTGCTTCATGATGGGATCGTTTCTCTTCAAAGCCCTGTACTCGATGTTCTGTGTCCTAGGAACCTTGATGTTCCATAACGCAGCTCGCGCGATGTGCAGACATAAACAAAGCGCGGTAGATGTTTCCAGAGTTGGCGAAGACGAGGATGTCTGGGTTGAGTAGATGACGAGGTTTGAAGGGTGTAGTGAATGGTCCAAGGAGGGTTTGGTTTAGAACGGTCAGTCGGATCGTGTTGCTGGTCATTCGAGGCGCTAGTGGAAAGGCAGGAGGAGGACTATCCTTTTCTTTGATTCATCATTCGTCAGTCACGACATGTATGTATGTATCTTCTAGAATTATCAACATGTCCCGCCCAAGAACTAGGATTGCAGATACTAGGTGCTTGATTAGAGGCCTAAACACGAATGCAATTACGGTCCAAAAAATCCACCACCGAAGACAACTACATAGTAGCTGCTGGAATTGAGAACTATACCAATCTACAAACAACCATCAAAAGATATGTATAGTCCGAAGCCATTCAGTCTTTCTCAGTAATCAGGTGACCTGTTCTCCTGCTTTCGACGAGCAATTCCAAGTCAAACAACTTTGGGACCGAGATTTCCTGTATAGAAGGCATACGTGAAATAGGTATCAGAGCATAGTCAAGTCTTCCAATCATTTCGTTTTTTGCGTCTTCTGGACTGTCCTTCCAATGCGACGCAATCTTCATGGAATAAAGGTGACCGATTCGGAAAGAGAAGTGGGTGAGAATGTTCAAAGAAGTGAGCTTGCTCAATTGAAGCCGGGAAAAGGAGGGGTTGCCGTCAATGCTACAACACTCCAATGAAAGACGGCGAAGAGAAGGGCATAGACACGGATCAAAATCAAGACCTAGATAATGCACATCAGTTTGGAAGTCCAACCTCTAGCTATCAAAATAACTTCAAACAGGACCACTTGCCTGTCTCAATGCATAAAGGAAGTTCGATCTCTGTAATGGATTTCCCAAGGAGGTGGACAATGTCCTTGGTCGGAGACCCAGCACTCCGATAACCCTTTCGGAGGGCAAGGAATGTCGCGAATGACGGACCACCGAATTGGGGGTCATGTTTGAAAGACGCATGGTTCCAATAAAATAAGCCACATCCTCTCTCTCCTTTTTCGTAGTCAATCTTAAACATGTCCAAGGCAGAAATGGCAGAAAAGCAGGGCATGCCGATGAACCATAAGAAATGTTCGGAGTCTGTGAAGGAAATTTCATCCAGAGACAGACGGCGCAATGGAGGAGGAGGGAATCTATCCAAAGCTTTGGACAAACTCTTCATCCTTAAGCGAGAAAAGGAGATGCTCTGGAGCTCAAGCTCACGAAGATTTGGATATAGGTGGAGGTGGCACATGACTTCCTGGGCAACATTGGTTTTGTAAATGTAGCCGATACACACCCTGGTGACGAAGGATGCAGGAAACGTCGGTGGAGCTTTGAACTTTATAAACCGAGGTAAGGCTTGTATCTTCTTGATAGTAATGCTATTGCGACTGCCTGCTAGATTCAATGTAAAGGATCTGACGAGGTGATGCATTGCCCTAGTACGCCATGAACGACAAACTGACGAGCATGCCCCTAGGGTAGCTTTACAGTGTCTCTCGTATCGATATACATGTTGAACTTCGTCGATGATCCTGTCAACGAGTTCTTGCGGAAATGGATCTGGTATCGGGATGATAAGGGACGTAGACCGCGACATTCTCGAGCCCCTGCGGCTAGTCGTAGGTGAAGCTTGAATTTGAATTTTTTTCTCAGCGGGCGCGTCACATGAGGTTTGACACGCACGGACCATCGCGTTTGGTCAACCGTCACTCACTGTCAGACTGGGCCATTTGCATTATGCTTGGATCTGCATCGCAGATACTCTTTCCTGATTCTCGCTACTTGAGAGACAACTTTCAGGTATTCATCAGTCGTAGCACAATCTGCAATTTCCTTCTCGACCTATCATATGTCCGTATCTGAACCATTTTCAGGGCCTTTCTCTCATGGCCACGGGTATCATGTCTGAACACTTTCTCGATGAATCAGTTTCGTCGATAACGATAGAACAAAGCCGAAGAGCGTGAATTTACAAATGACTAACTGGCGCCCTTTTTAGGTGTCCCTTATTCTCTACTTCTATAGAACCCCGTTCCTTCGAACCTGCTTCCATGCGATGGTCCCATATTCTAAACACCAAAATTCTCCAGAATGGGACATCTGCTCAATGAAGACATATCAGCAGACAATCGATCATGATATATGCAACTTGTATATATTGGAACCTGATAATGAAAAGCTGCCAGAGGTGGAGTTCAACATGCCCGAGTTGTCAGCTAGCACGCATGTCATAAGTGAGCTATAGTCTGAACTCTTTAAGCATATTGGATGCGACGCATGGACCAGCCTGAACGGTTTACAGGTAAAAACTCTCATGGACGCCCACCGAAAAGTATACTTCTTTTTTTTTTGATTGGTTTAAAGTCCATTCCTGGGTATCCAGCAGATTTATAACCCTCTCTCTGTTCAAGGGACATAGTAAACGACGGAGTATTGGAGCTTGGATCTGGACAATGTTTGATGACAAGTCTTGAAAAGTCTCCACGATCAAATGCTCTTGTTCTCGTAGGCCCATATACAACATTGTACAAGTCGATCGCGGAGACCTCTCTGAAATGCGACATGCCAATGAATGACAAAAACTGATCGCAATCCGAGAAACAGACATCCTCCATTCGCAGGTAGCACAACGGAGGTGGAGGAAACCTATTCAAAGTTTTGGACAACGTCCTGATTTTCGAGCGAGAGAAGTTGGAGAAGTGAGCATCTTTTAGCAAAAGCTCACGAAGATTCGGGTATACGCGGAGATGGGACATGACGTCCTGCAAATGACAAAATCTGCGAACGCAGCGCAATTCCATCACAGTGACCAAAGACGCGAGAGATGGTGGTGGAGATGAGAATCTCGTAAATCGAGATGAAGAGCGTACGACCTCGCGAGATTTGTTGGCATGGCGTGAAAGATTCAACATGAAGTGACTGACGAGATGATACATCGCCCGTGGACGCCAGGCATGAGAGACCATCGAACAGGCCTTTAACTCAGGTCTACTCCCCCTAAGTTCATCGATCATCTTGTCGATAAGTTCTTGTGGAAGTAAAGCTGGTGATGAAGTGCTATCGGTAACCTTCAACACGTCCGCGTCCCTGGTTGGCACACATGTCATGGTGGTTAGTTGAAGAGAGTCAAGATGATGCAATGCACGTGTTTAGACCCAAGGTCTCGTCTTTCATAAATCACCTATCGAAAATCAAGGACTAAATCTCTATCACGACATATATATCTTCACATCTTCCAGAATTGTCAATAAGAATCGACATTGCGAGTATTAAATATAGTTACAGGCTAAACACAAATTCACAATACGGCCCAAAAAACCCACCGAACTATCGGAAGTCAGACTTCCTCAACCAGGTGACCCGATCTCCTGCTTTCAACGAGCGATTCAAACATGCCAAGAAACTTTGGGATCCTAATTTCCTGTATGGAAGGCATACGTGAAATTGGTGTCAGAGCATGGTCAAGTCGTTCAATCATTTCGTCTCGAGCATTTGGATTGTTCCTCCAATGCGACGGAATACTCATGGAATCGATCAAAGAGATTCGGAAAGAGAAATGGGTAAGAACGTTCAAAGAAGTGAGCTCGTTCCAATGAAGCACGGGAGAGGAAGGGTCGATATGATTATACCTCAATGAGAGACGGCAAAGAGAAGGGCATAGACGTGGATCAAAATCGAGACCTAGACAATGCACGTCAGTTTGGAAGTCCAACTTTTAGCTATCGAAACAGCCTCGAACGGGTCAACTTGCCTGTCTCAGAGCATACAGTGAGATCGAGCTCTGTAATAGATTTCCCAAAGAGGTGGATAACGTCCCCAATCGGAGACCCAGTGCTCTGATAACCTTCTTGGAGGGCAAGGGATGTCGCGAATAACGGACCTCCAAACTGGGGATCATGTTTGACCGACTCACATTTCCAACAAAATCTGTTACTACATTTTTTTTGTCCTCTTTCGTAAGAAATATTACGTATGTCCAAGACACAAATGGCGGAAAAGTGGGACATGCCGATGAACGATAAGAAGTGTTCGGAGTCTGTGAAGGAAATATCACCCAGACCCAGACGATGCAATGGAGGAGGAGGGAATTTATCCAAAGCTTTGGACAAAGTCTTCATTCTTGAGCGAGAAAAGATGACTTCTGCAAGGTCAAGTTCACGAAGATTTGGATACAGGTGGAGGTAGCACATGACTTCCTGGACAAGCTTGGCTTTGTAGATGTGGCAGATATACATCGTAGTGACGAAGGAAGCAGGAAACGTCGGTGGAGCTTTAAACTTGATGAACTGAGGTAAGGTTTGTATCTTCTTGATAGTAGTACTACTGCGAGTGCGCCATAGTTCCAACGTAAAGGATCTGACGAAATGATGCATCGCCCTAGGACGCCATGAGCGACAGACAGACGAGCATGCCTCTAAGGTAGCTCTGTGACAGCAATGTCGAACTTCGTCGATGATCCTATCAACGAGTTCTTGTGGAAATGGATCTGGTATCGGGATGATAAGGGACGTAGACCGCGACATTCTTGAGAGTCGTAAGTGAAGCTTGAAATTTTGAACTTCTTTCCGCGGCGCGTCACATGAGGTTTGACACGCACGGACCATCGCATTTGGTCAACCGTGGTCCGTCACTCAGACTGGGCCATTATGCTTGGATCTGCGTCGAAGATTTTCAGAGTGTACTCTTTCCTCACTTTCGCTACTTGAGGGACGATTCTCAGATATTCACTCTCAGCACAATCTGCAATTTCCTTCTCGAGTCTTGACCCATCATATGTCCGTATCTGCCAGTGAACCACTTTCGGGGCCTTTCTCTGATGGCCACGGGTATGTCTGAAGTTTGAACTCAGAACACTTTCTACGCGTGTTCGATGACACACCAAAAGTTCAAAAAATTCTGCTCAACAGAAGGACGCACGAAGAGGGGAGTTCTCAGCTAATATCTCATTAAAGTGGATATCAATACTAAATCCATGTTTCCAGTGTGACTTTCAATAGTACACATATCGATACAAAATTCAGGAGAAATAAAAAAGTATTCGAAACCTATTATCGAAGCCAAAGAAATCTGACTTAAATTGTCTCCTTTTATCAATTAATTTGTCCCAGCTGAAAATACATATTTTGGGCCATAGGAAAAATGCTCCGGAATCCGAATCACGAGAAATCAACCCAGCATAATGATATAGGTTGCTGTTGCATTATGATAGATGATATTCCATTGCAGATCTGACTACTATCAGAGCTTCTCTATGCCAACATGAATCCTCATGATTCAGGTTGTCATTTCTAAGGCCTGAGGTAGACCCTTTCAAGCATCTACATACTCGGTTTGGTTTTCGGCCTGGCTAGGAGAGACTACCTTTCATCTGGGATGGATATAATTCAAGCCAGATTTCTTTGGCTTTGATGCAATAGGTATTGGATACTTTTCATTTCCCCTGAATTTTGTACTGATATGTGGAATATCATTGATAATAAAAATCATACAGATCTCAGTATTGACATCTACTTGAATGAAAGATTGGCTGAAATTTTCCCTTTCTGTGCCTCTTTCTGTCAAGCAGAATTTTTTAAACTTTTGGCATGTAATTCAGCGTGGATAGGACAAATTGAAGGTGTGTATTTGATGCAAGGCACGTGTTAGACCCAAGGTGATCTATGTGAGAACTCGAGATTTCACCGTCTCGCCTTTCCCAAATCATTCATCGAACTTTGAATATCCATTAAAAATCGGGGACTAACTTCGGTCACGACGTGTATGCATCTTCATATATTCTAAGATTCTCAACACGTCTAGCCTAAGAAATATTGGGATTGGGAGTACTACTTAGGTAGTTAGTTAAAAAGGTTACACACAAGTATACAGCAGTCTATTTACCTAAGAAAAATTCACTGAAGATACTTCATAGCTGGAATTGAGAATTATGCCAATCTCCAAACAACCATCAGAGGTAATAGTCTTCCTCAGCCACAGTGACTAGGTGACCTATTTTCCTGTTTTCAACGAGCGATTCAAACAACTTTGGGACCATAATTTCCTCTATGGAAGGCATATGTGAAATGGGTGTCAGAGCATGGTGAAGTCTTTGAATTGCTTCTACTCGAGCATTTGGGTTTTCCCTCCAATGCAACGGGATAGTAATTGTGGAATCAATGTAAGAGATTTGGAAAGAGAAGTGGGTAAGAACGTTCAGGGAAGTGAGCTCGCTCAAATGGGGCAAGGAAAGGGAAGGGTCGATATGGTAATACGTCAATGAGAGACGGCGAAGAGAAGGACATAGATGTGGATCAAAATCGAGACCTAGACAATACACATTAGTTTGGAAGTCCAACTCCTAGCTATCGAAACAGCCTTGAACGGGTCAACTTGCCTGTCTCAAAGCATACAGCAAGTTTGAGCTCTGTAATAGATTTTCCAAGGAGGTGGATAATGTCCTTAATTGGAGACCCGGCGCTCTGATAATCTCCTCGGAGGGCAAGGGATGTCGCGAATGACGGACCACCGAACCGGGGATCATGTTTGACCGACGCATTTTTCCAACAAAATCTATTACTACATTTTCTTTGTCCTTTGCTATAAGAAATACAATCCATGTCCAAGACAGAAATGGCAGAAAAGTGGGACATGCCGACGAACGATAAGAAATGTTCGGAGTCTGTGAAGGAAATTTCCCTCAGATCCAGACGATGCAATGGGGGAGGAGGGAATTTGTCCAAAGCTTTGGACAAAGTCTTCATTATTGAATGAGAAAAGAAGACGTCGTCAAGCTCAAGTTCGCGAAGATTTGGATACAGGTGGAGGTAGCACATGACTTCCTGGACAAGCTTGGCTTTGTAGATGCAGCCGATATACATCGCAGTGACGAAGGATGCAGGAAACGTCGGTGGAGCTTTAAACTTTATAAACTGAGGTAAGGTTTGTATCGTCTTGATAGTACTACTGCGAGAGTGCGATAGATCCAACGTAAAGGATGGTCTGACGAGATGACGCATTGCCCTAGTACGCCATGAGCGACAGACCACCGAGCATGCCTTCAAGGTAGCTATGCAGCGATGTCGAACTTCGTCGATGATCCTATCAACGAGTTCTTGTGGAAATGGATCTGGTATCGGGATGACAGCGGAGGCAGACCGCAACAGCAACATTCTTGAGCCCCTGCGACCAGTTATCATGATGGCAGGACCAGCTCAGGCTGGCAGGTGCCTTGCTTGATTTTTCCCATTGGGCGCGTCGCATGAGTGCTGAGTCACGAGGTGATACGCACGGACCATCGTGAATCAGACAATTAAGCTTGGATCTGCTTCGAAGATTTTCAGAGTGTGCTCTTTTCTGATTCTCTCTACTTGTGAGACAATTTTCAGATATCCGGTAGTAGCACAATCTACAATTTCCTTCTCGACCATATGATCGTATCTGAACCACTTTCGGTCCTTTCTCTCATGGCCGCGGGTATGTCTGGAGTCCGGACATGTACACTTTCTTAGGTTCCTACACGTTTTCGATGTTTCAGTTTCGTCAGGTTTCGTCGATAAATCGATAAAGATGGAACAAAGAACGTGCATTTACACATGACTAACTGACACCCTTTTTAGGTGTCCTTTGTTCTCTACTTCTATAGAACCTCGTTTCTTTCAATAACCTGCTTCCATACGATGGTCCTGTATTTTAACCACCAAAACCCCCGGACTAGAACACCTAGAAAGCTCAATGGCATGCCAACGGATGATCAATATGCGCAACGAGAGCAACGACATAACGTCGCGTTTCCTACTAGTACTTCGACCCTGAGAAAGAGCCCATTGCCAGTGGTTGATTTTCTTTCCGACGAAAGCATCACACCGATTCGTGCCTCTCGCGCCAATGTGTCGGTATGTAGACTGCAGATCTCGCTCTACGCACCTCATTACACATTTTCTGACCTCTGGCATCAGATATCGCCTCTTCAGACACGAACATTAGACGCGCGTCGTTCGTTTTTTGGTGGCTCCCAGGGTCAATTTCTGTTTGGCGATGTACAGCTACAGTTGGAAGACTTGTCAAAGAAATCGTTTGTTCAAACACCGTCCACACCGTCCAAGAAGCTAGGTGGCATCTCGATGTCGAATGTAAAGGCATCACCACCTAGTCAATTCGTATCCGGGAACAAAGTCTTTTCATCCACGAGCAGCCATCCTCAAACTTCAAGGAAGAACTCTACCTCGCCTTTGGTTTCTGTTCCAGTGGCTGTACAATCAAGTGGCAAGTCTGCGGTGCACAAAGTCACTGTAAGAGCCTTCGAATGATGTTACGAATACAACTCAATTGACTGATTTCTCGTCGCGTTGCCCATTCTCAGCATGTGTTCCCCGGGCCCAACTACTCAAGCAAAAGCTCTTTTGTCTCGGCCTCTACAGCTGTTTCTCCGGTGAAGCAAGAAGTTGTCGATCAGGTCAAGACGGAATTAGAGGAAGTCTCCCACAAACAAACCTTTCGACAAGCCGGCACTTCGAAATTGTATAGACCAGACTCGTATGAGGTTAAGAACGAAGTAGATGAAACCAACTCGCGCACGATCTTATCTTCTCAAACAGTCTTCCTGGATCCCACTCCGGCTCGCGACATCTCAGGTAGGAAATTACTTGAATTTTTTTTGTTTTATCACCTTGCTTACCTGTTTTTTTTTACTTCAGATGAGCTCGAAGAAGTCGATAACACTCTCAATTCACATCGATCCTGTCATTACGACGCAAATCAAGCACTAATGGAGTTGTTCACACAATCGACCACCTCCTCATCGCAAGCTATATTGTACACCTCTCCGCCAAAGAAGGTCAGCGGTTTCAAAGAAAACATTTCTCTAAAGCCACATCAACATGTCGCCCGAGCCTGGATGCGAGAAAGCGAATACGACCCACGAAGAATGGGTGGAATCCTTGCTGATGATATGGGGTCAGTATTTTGGTTATCACATCTCTGTTGCCTCTGTCCTTACATGTTTGTCATACCAGACTCGGAAAAACGATCGAGATGCTCGTTTGCTTTGTGGATCATCGTGAGGAATTGAAGAGAATCGACAAGGAAATGGAGATTACTTCGTTGAAGAGACCTACCCTGTGAGTGAACGCAGTCGAATTTTTCCGATACCTCTAGTTAGGAGTACTGATATCACTGATACAGAATCGTGTGTCCTCGGGCAGTCCTTGAACAATGGGGAGAAGAGATTACCAAGTTCGTTAAAAGACAACCAAGAGTCATTGTTTTTCATACGGAGAGTCTAGGATCGGCTGGTATCAAACGCCTCAGTAAGTGGATTACCATTGCCCCTTCTTGACAAGATTGATGACATTCGCAAATCGATAGCAATGGCAGACCTCTTAAATGCCGAAATTATCATCGCCACTTATGACAAAGTCAGAAATCAGCATAAAGACGTCCAGCAGCTTCCAGGTAAGTGATACTTCCGGGTTTTGATGTTTTACTATGACGACCATAAAAATAAACGATCTACTATGTCATTCCAAGTTTCCGAGTGGCATCCATCCGCGTTTGTCAAAGGAAACGCCATCCTTCCCCTTGCCAGCTATCGGCCAGCGAATATTTTTTCAGTTGAGTTTGAACGGATTGTCTTGGGCGAGTCACCTTTTTTCCCGCGTTGAATGCATTCATTGACAGTGTAATTGATCATTTTTGATCTATATCATCTCATAGATGAAGGACAGAAAATCAAGAATCCAGACATAAAGGTATCCGCTGCGTGTTACGCTCTAGAAGGCAAATATCGCTGGGTATTAACGGGGACACCGATGTAAGCTTGATACCTTTTCGAAGACACTGACCTCTGATTATCGGCTTCTGGCATCTAGACAGAATGGACCATTGGATATCTTCTCGTTCTTTTGCTTTTTGCGAATAGAGCCTCTTAACGATCGAGCCTGGTTTGAAAGGGAAATCTTAAGACCTCTCAAAAACAATTCGAGTTCGCGACGTCCACTCGATCTTCTTCGAGTACGTACTGATTTTATTTTTATTCCCTCCTGGGGTTACATCGACCACGATTTATTGACGCTTACGATTTGAACTCAACAGATCGCGAGAAACATCCTCATCTTACGACGTCGAAAGGACGACAGGCTTCCTAATGACCAAAAGATCTTGCCCCTTGAGGATATGAAAATCAAAACAATCTACTGTGAACTGAGCAAAGTCGAACGGGCCCTTTACGAAGCTTTACGAACCAAAGTTGCTAACGCACTCACGAGGATTCTGGATGACGCCGCTGTGAAAGCAGAACGGTGTTTGCCTAGTAAATATATCATCGTAAGGTTGATGAGACTTCGACAAGGTGAGTATCCATTGGCATCGTACGCTCGCGAATAAATCTGAATGTTTTCTTTCCAACAGCTTCTCTTCACCCAGCATTGATATTGAAGGATGATGAGTTCACCGAGGAGGAAGTCGATTCATTTATTGACAAAGCCTTGTACGAGGGTCACGTCCTTGGTTCGGATGAATGCCCCCTCTGTGGCCTAGAGTAAGTCTCGGCATTTTTCCCCTTGTGTACATTCATCCAATGAATCCCAGGTTCGCAACCAGTCTGGAAGAGCATAAGCAAATATGCCAAGTTCGTAATGTGCTATTGAAACCTTCGTGCAGAGATAATTTTCGTTCTGCCAAATTGAACGCCATTTTGGATCTTTTACGAACCATCCGGAAACGAAGTGAAAAGACGATAGTTTTTTCACAATTCACAAGCATGCTCGATATCATCGGAGACTTTTTGTGCCGACAAGGGTTGGTGTGTGCTAGGTGTAAGCTCTTTAACTTGCACCTATTTGCTCAAATCATGCTTACCGGAATAATTCTTTCTTTACGACCAGATGACGGCTCCATGAATGCAAAGCAACGTTTGGATGCACTTGAAATGATCAAAGGGAAGAGAGCTAATATTATCCTAATGTCCTTGATGGCAGGTGGCACGGGCAAGTATTCTGATGAACGTACTGTGTCCTGATTCCTAGCCTGACTGGTTTATTGAATAGGTCTAAACTTGGCTGAGTGCAACAACGTGATCTTGGTCGATCCTTGGTGGAATCCTGCCGTAGAGGTTTGTTATTTATGTCGACTCATCCCGACCCCTGGCTTATTCTTGGTCTCTTGAATTAGCTACAGGCTTTTGGACGAGTCCATCGCATCGGGCAGACTAGGCAGGTAAACATATACAAGCTGATCTCTAAGGATACGATCGAGGAAAGGATTTTGGAGGTAAACTCAAATGTGGTCTTTATCCGACTTGGTTGGAACTGAAAGCTCTCGTTCCTTGTTTTTTTGGTACAGATGCAAAGAAAGAAAGCAACATTCGCTGACGACGTGCTTGACAGCGATCAAGCTAAAGCGATTGGTAAACTTTCTCCTAAAGAGATTCTCGAGCTAGTCGCTCTATCGACAGGTACCAGAAGGACGGGTCACTACTAATCAAGCAGTGAGACTCGAACAATCGCTCTGTAACACTTATTGGGTCCCTGTTGCCGGTTCCTCCTCCGCCTTTGATGACAGTCGATCAAAGTCGTTAGGTGTGATCAACTGTAATCACAACTCTTGCGGGTGACTGGCTCGAGTCAATCAAACAGTATATTGAGGTCTCGATGTCTTCACGAACGAAATTCAATGTTTTTGCTTGTACTTGCTGTATTTATTTATATATTCAAAATCTTGGTTTAGGAGACGGACAGGGAACTTACTTTTGTTGAACGACCATGTTGCAGTGTTGTTAGGACGCGATTCAATGAGAGAATGATCATGAGCGCTTTCGTAAAAACAACTTGAATCCCAAGAGTTCGCGTCCGTCAGGATGAATGATGCAGTGCACATTCATTGGCAACGGTTTCAATAATACAGAGGTGGATACGGGTAGGCGCTCGGGTACATATCTTTGTTTCGAACGCAAGTCTTTACAGCTTTTTAGACAATTGACACTAGAGTGAATAGAGGTATCTGATGTTGGGAAGTCTAGACAGTAAGTACCATCATTCAATACCAATCACCTAGAGTCCAAGAAGCACCATCAAAATTGATCAATTAGTTTTCAATTCCAGCCCAACCTCCCAGTTCATTCCGGGTCCATTTCCTTGTCAAAAAAAAACGCCGTGGTCTGTCGAACTGCCTTTCATCGGGATTCGTGTGAGTTTGCTTGACCCTGACTTGCCCGGCTTTTATTGGCTTTTACCGGCTTTTTTTCGGCTTGAAAAAGTTCAATAGCTTTTTTCAAGCTGAAACAAGCCGGGAAAAGCCGGGCAAGTCAGGGTCAAGCAAACTCATACGAATCCCGATGTTAAATTTCTGGCTAGACATTACAGGTCAACGATCATTCACAAACTCTAGATTAAACCCCCAAGTCCGTATCATCGATACCTCATGGTCCAGTGCAGGTGCTCGATCCAACCCGTACGATCACACTTACTTTTTGAGAAGAGGGAACCAAAGAGCCAGAAAACCAGTCAATCACGGGGGGCCAAACCTTCGTTCAATGAACCAGACATGTCCCATATATCAAGGAACTGTCATTATCAGATGTCATTTGAAGCTCTCTCTCGGTTAGTGCTTCGGCATTCGTTGTTCGTTTGAACTCGAGCCAGTCGTTCGACGCTCACTAGTCTGCTGTGTCGTTTGAGTCAAAGAACCTGTCGGCCCGCGTCTTCAATCGACTGTTACATCGGGCCGGTAAGCCGGCTGGGAGTGTTCGTTGGTCGGCTAGACGCCTGGACCTGTCCGGTTAATCAACTCCTCCTGACCTGACCAGGAGCTTTGGTGCGTGCTGGGCTACGTTCTGGATATCGACAGCTTTGTTTTGCACTCTATCTTGGTTTTATCAAACGCACACTCCCGAGAACGCACTAAGAGAGGATGATGGAAGCTACGAGAACATGATGGGTGTGTATGACGTCCAGAGATTTATTTTCCAGTTAAAAGCTTGAGGCATCCAAGTGCGTCGTACTTGGTCAAAATTTGCGCTACAGGTTCTAGAATGATCAGGGAATAGGTCAAGCACGGAAGCTAATTCGTTCTGGTGTGACGGAATGTACCCCTATAGTCGCTCTTGCCATCTTGGACCAATATGGCTGGCGCAATAATACCGCTTTCTATCATAGTCCATGGAGAACTGCCTTATTTCGACAGGGTTACGGAGCTATCCTGCAAACCGCACGACAGGCCGGTCGACGTCCGGGCGATGCTCGCAAACGTGAGGTCTATTAGAACAGAGGGAATGGCGCTTTTTCTGGTAGGCATGCCACTTTTGTGTTCTTATGGTCGGGAATTCTACATTGATTTTCCATTTAGGTGTCTCCTCCCTTGAAAACTCAGGAAGTCGTTCAGGGCCGAATGGTCCACCACGGAGAAACGCTCGGAACCTGGAGTGAACATCTTTATTCTGTCATGTCGAATCCAAGCGCCAGTGATAATTTTTACGGTGAAGTGAAAGCTTCGCAGAATGTCGCTGGTGGTAGATACGCCCTCTGGAGCCAGTCTCCTCTCGGAGAAACCGCCCCCGTATGCCTCGGTTCAGAATATCAGCTTACCACGGTCAATTGCATCGCCATTCCCGCCGTGGCAGCTGGCAGGACGAAGAGACTGCTCGATTCACCTGCAGAATCTGCTCCCAAGAAGGCCAAGACAGATGCCTTTCCCGCCAGCGATTGCGCTGATATCGTCATTCTGGATGGTACGTGATATCACGAATGCCTTCTCTGAGTTATACTCATTTTTTTTGCGTGATGCAGACAACGCTCGCGAGCGGGTTATTCAGAAAGCAAGACATCACCTCGCTTGTATCAAAGATTCGGTCTCTGGGAATGACCTCTCTCAACCGAATAAAAAATTCTCCCTCGTATATCCTTCCATGAATCCGAGTGTGTTGGGATCATCATCTTTCGAGACGAGAAAGGGCGACGATCAAGTATTCCGATGGAAATTCAGAGGTCGAAGTTCCCTTGGTCGTGATATCTTACCCGCCCTCAGACGCTTTCACTCGCATGACTTGACAGTGAAATACCTTCTCTCTGGGACTTTTGGTGCCGGTTTAACTCATTTGGTGGTTGCTGCAGCGGTTTCCCTTCTTTCCGAAGGGGTACCAATCGTCTTCTTACCTTCCCACCATCAACGCCAAAACAACTCGGTTTTACTTCTTCGGGATGCTATTCTCCTCGCTCTCTCGACCAAGCAAAAGTTGCTTGATGACTGGGCTGCTAAATTGTTTGATGCCTGCCAGTGGAGTATTCAGGGCCTTGTCAAACTGTGTAGGGTCCTTGCTACAAAAAACATTCGTTTAGTCTTCATCATTCTTGAACTCGACAAAGCCCCTCCTGACTTGTTTCAGCTTTATGATGATATGAGCACAAGCCATGTTCTATGCTATACTGTAGATCCGAACAGTGACATGCTCAGAGCACGGGAGTATATGTTGAGGCAAGACACCTTCTTTCTCAATGGTGGACTTGGCGAAGTGAGTGTGTTTCATTCCCCCTCGTATTTACTAAATCTCATTCAACATTAAGGATGAAGTTGATGGATGGTGGGCACAACTCATCGCAGAGACTGGTGTCCAGATAACGAGAGATGATCGTGTCCTGATCTCAGAAACGACAGGAAATGTCCCATATTTCCTTGAAGTACTTTTTCAGACAGTCAAGAAGGAGGGACATTTTCAAAAGTCTCAGCTTGGGATGCAGACGCCGGATATTCACTCGCTGTTATCCGGGTTTATGCAGAAAATCTTCTTGGATCCGTCATTGCAGTCCAGTCAGAGGTGATTTCATTGAAAAATTTTCAAACAATCAAAAATTTTGACTTTTGAACAAATTACAGTATAGCCAAGAAACTATGCGCAGCTGCATTGAGCAGTGGTCGAGCAGATGGTAGTTTGTCCCTGATCGACAGGCGCTTCCTCATGAAGGACATTAACGATCGCTGGGGGTGTATCAACTTATATGCACTCGAGGCCCTGCAACGATATAGCCATGAGCTAGAAGATTTCAACCGCTATATGGACGTCTGCCAATGGGTGACTTCCATCCCTCGTATTTCGGGGAATACTGTGATGCTCGGCTTCGGTCTGGAGTACTTTGTGACTCAAGAGCTCGGACGCATAGGCCTTGAGCTGTCAACCGAGCAAAAAAAGCTCAAGATACCTGCTGGTTTACCCCTCATCAGTCTACCGCGAGGTGGTCGCCCCGAATCAATAATACAGAGCGGGATCTATATTCCCTGGGAGTACAACCATCGCTGTGTGGATTGTGTTGTCGTCCATTTTGACGAAAAGGCGAAGAAAATCTGGGTAGTCCCTATCCAAATTAGCTTAGTAAAGCGCAAAGAGCTTCATAGCGACTCAAGAACGCTATTTTTCGAGGCAGACTGGGAGCTCTGGCACCAGGCAATCCTCCAACGCCGCAATTGGGGTTTGGACTGGCATTTTGTCTGGATCATCAACTGCCGGCGGTCTCGATCGATAACCATAGACGAAGCCGACGACAGACCTAGACACCTCGAACATGTTGTTCCCGTTGTCAAGATCAGTCAAGTCATAGGTGATAGCTTGACGCGTCTCTCAATGTCCTGAGCTAGTTGGTGTCAATTGTTAGTAGTTTGGGGTCATAGAGGGGTCAGGTGTAAGAATGTGCCGGGCACATTGTTAGGTATTCCAGCTATATTTCGACGTGTCTGAAGTAGACAGCCCTACATATAATCTATCGTGTCACTGCCCCTGACCTTTTCTTTCTGGTTTATAGTCGTCATTTGCGTTGAAGGAGGGATGGTTTTACGCTGACTCTACAACCCACCCGGACTCGTCGCTCCTGTGTCCAGACCAGTCGAAGTAATGACGACACATACTTCTTGAGAGAGGGAGCCAAAGAGCAAAAAAAAACAGTCACGAGGGGCAAAACTTTGATCGGGTTCAACGAACCAGACAAATGTCCACTTTTATGTATATCAAGGAACTGTCATTGTCAGATGTCATTTGGAGCTCTCAGCTTTAGTGCTTCGGCGTTCGGTGTTCGTTGGTCGGCTAGACGCCTGACCTGACCGGGAACTTTGGTGCCTTCGGGCACCCTAGCCATGGGCGGAGAAGAGTGGATCGTCTGCCGTCGTCCGTTTGTCTTGGGTCCTGCCAGAGAGGATGGAGCACAAAAGTCGAAAGAAAAAAAAAGATCACAAAACCCGGCATTAACATAGCAGCTGCTCCTTGAGACACAATACAGCAAGTGATAAGATAATGTATACGGAATACAGGATTTTCATGATCAATAAAGAGTTCCAAAATATTATGTAGTAACTGGGAGAGGGAGATAACGCATGAGGAATGATAGACGAGAAGAGAGAGATAAACGTACCTGTAACGAACGAGATCTGTTTTTTTTACTATATATCAGTCCTCCTCACTACCGGTGGCACTACCGGTGGGGATGTCGTCCCAATCCCAATCCCAGTTATAGCATCCGCCGGATTTGTCACTGGGGTAGCCGTATCCGTGTTCGAAGCTCCAGGAGATTGACTTGAGGGAGTGGCGGCAGAAGCAATTTTTGTACTACTCCCAGTATCTGTGTTCTGAGGCGGAGTGAAAGGAGTTTTACTCGGATTCTCCAACCCACCCGAACTCGTAGGTCCTGTGTCCAAACCAGTCGAAGTCGAGTTCCTATTTGATCCAGACGAATTATGCTTGACACCAACACCGACGCCGACTCCGACAGCGACACCGATGATGACGAGTAAAGCGAGGACCATAGTAGCAATCCCACCTCTCGTGCGCCAAAACGGTGTGTGACGTTGACTGCTAGACATGATGGCCGCCCCATCTCGAGCACCACCAATACCACCACCAGTACCGCCGCCGCTTCCAACCATCACTCCATCTTCCGAGTTGGCAAGACGCTCTTTGGAGCTTGTAGCAGCCATCACGCCTGCATTACCACTTCCATAATGAGTATTGTTCCGAGACAAAGGGGAAGGGGAAGATGGTGATCTATGTGCCGGAGGGTCGTTCAGTAAGTCGGTCTGGTATCCTTCCTAGAAAAAGAAAAGAAAAGAGAGGGTAATGCCCAGATAAGTTCGTTGCCAATCGTACACAAAAAAGAGAGGTCATCAAAAACCCATCAGTAACACAGCAGCTTGAGTTACTCCCGAAAAGAGAAAGAGAAAAAGAAAGACTAACCTGAAGTTGTTGTTTAGTGAGAGGAGCAGTTTGTGATAAGAGGTTTTGGTCGTAATGACCACTATTCGATGTCATTTTTCGGGGAGGAGGGAGGAGAGATCTCTCTCAAAGATGGCGCGGGCTCGCCGCCGTCGTTTGGGTTATGAGATGAAGGAAAGAAAGAGAAAGGTGGAGGCTTGGGCGCTAGCGGTAAGTCCCATCGTGATGCCTGTCAATGTCATTGAGTCTCAGGGAATTGAACAGAAGTGAACTGCCTTGCTGATCGCACGCGGTCAAAGTAATTATTCTACTTCGGCTGACAAATGATGGGCGCGGCCCACATCTGTTTGAGGCTCGTAGACCAAGATTAGATATGTCTAGGCCTCAGAATACACGGCGAAGGAAAGGTATACTTAAGGTCGAATTGCAGGCGTAATGATACAGACTTGGAGAAAGATGCAAAAAAAGCGCGCGTGTGTGTAAAGAAAAAATCCGTGTCATATTCAAAAAAAATGCAATGACAGTTCGTGGATATTGATTATAGATGGATATCTGTGTGAAGCGTCCATGGCGAATATCGCAAGTACGAAGAACGGTATAAGAAAAAAGAACTAGGTCCGAACCACTATACCACAACAACTCCTCGAGTCAAAGAGCCCTTCGCTTTAACAAAGGAGGACAGCAAGGGTGCCAAGAATCAATGCTCCTCCCATCCCAAAGACAACACTCACACTCCTTTCCGCTACACCCATAGCACCATTGCCGTTGGACGTCGTTGAGTTAGATCCGGAGCTACCACCAGTTCCAGTGCTCGATCCTCCCCTAGCAGTCGAAGTACCACTAGCACTCCCAGAGGATCCGGAACCGGAACCAGAAGAAGTCGGTGCTACCGAGGTGAGTTTTTGAATAGTAGTCCAGGAGCCGGAAGTATCACCGCCGGTTTTGTAAGGGATGTATGAAAGTTGGCCGGACGAAGTAAATTGAACGATGGCAGAGTCAGAGGCGAAATAGGTAGCGGCAGCGTCCTTGTTGGTAGGACCAGCGAGACTTTGAGTGGTGTTGCTCTAACGGAACACAAATAGGAGTGGTTGTCAGCAAAAGAGGAAAAAATCGGGGAAGAGTCAATGTTTTGTAACATTACCTCTACGTTGATGATGTAAGTCTTGGAACCATCATCAGGAATGAAAGCAAACTCCTGTTGGACTTGATTGGACTCGGACAGGAAGATGGACGTAGTTTGACCGTGAGTAGCAGGGAAGTCTCCGTAAGGTTGGGCATCAGGCTGGAAGAATGAGACTGGGGCAAAAAAAAAAAGTAAAAATTGGAATTTAATTAGGAAACCTCTAAAAGTCTGGTGAAAAAAGTAGAACATACAGTGAATGACGAAGATGTCGGCACTGCCAGCAGCTGTTCCAGGTACATCGAGGAAGTGGATGTGGTTCTGTGCAAGAGCCATGACGGGTTGGTAGCCATCAGGATAGGGGGCTTTCTGAACGTCAGTCCAAGGAATAGCGTCTGACTTGGCAGAGGTTGTGATGCCGTCGAAGCTGAGGAAGAAGAGTTCTCCCTTGGACAAAGCGTCTAACATGTATCAAAGGAGCGTAGGAGATTAGAAGCAGCCACGCAGCAGGAGGAAGGCGACGCACAGAAAACATTGGTGTCATGGTCCAAGATGGCGTCAAAGTCGGAAAGGTCGAACGAGCCAGGGGTAGTAGCTTGGGTAGACCATGACTTGCCGCCTACGTCGTAGATATAGACATTACTGGGGTTGGAGGAATCCGCATTCATGACGTAGATGGCATTGAAGAACTAATGAAGTTTTTTGTATGAACACCTGCCAGCGAGAACCGAGACAGAAACCGAAGCGCACCTGAGCGAGATAGCATGTCGTGTTTGTACCATCAAAGGGTCTGGAAAAATCAAGTCATTTCTCAAATCCGGCGCAAAACAGGCAGCAACGCAGCGGGCTTACGGTCGACCACTTGCGGTGATTTCAGTCGGGGTTCCTGCACAAGGTCAACGCTGCCAGTTAATGATCCCTTATTCCAACACCCAGGGAAAAACTCTACTCACCAGAGGACCACGTATCCATCGTGCCAGCATTATAGTCCTTCCCATTGAACCCAAATGCGTAAAGGTTCCACGACGAATCAAAAGCGACACACGAGCTGCTGGCAACAGCAGTCGAGGATAACGACAAGAATAAAAGAGAGACGAGGGTGAGCAGACGAGCCATTACTTTTGAAAAAAAGAAGTTGGTTTGGAAGGAGTATAGGTAGAACAAGTGGAGGATGGAAAGGTGAGAAGAGACCGTGAGGAAAGTTTGGATACTACCCGATCATACGTGCATGCGGCGATATCTTTACCGCTCTAATTTTAGTTACCCAACAACAACTTTTTTGGTGAGTAAGATTTCCTGCAGGTTCGAGTACACATACATGAAGGCAACGTAGGGATTCTTGGATGCTCGAGGAAACTGCATGTAGCCCGGGTGGCGAACGATGCAGGAAAACTAGTAGGATACGTATACTTCAAAGAGACCAGAAGACGAAAACTCTTCTTCTGAGTTGAGACTCGGAGACATGCTAAAATTGAAGTGGACCTTTTTTCTGACGAGATACTAGGGGTGATCTACCACACCAACCACGACCGACAAGAGAACAGTTTTTGACTTCGGTCCGGTGCGTCGACGATTTTGTGAATGAGTTCTCTCGGAAAATAGGAATAGGCACAGCAGGAACTGCCATCATAACTGATATGATATGCAGCCTGAGCAGCATCTGGATGGGAGTAGAGTAACGTAGACATCGAGTTACCTTGAGTTGACCGCTGGTATTTACTCATCGACAGCACCATAACATAACATCTTACTTCCTTTGGAACCTCGTCCCTCGTTGAGAAAAGCAGAGCACGTCCGATCTCTGTTCACTGTCACGGTACTCGCCAGCCTCCAATGGGATTCGTGCTCTTTATTCTGACCCCTCTTTGGTGGCCGTACTTTACAAAGATGTACATGTATGTATATAATCAAGCAAAATGCTCATGAATCTTCCCAAAAACATTTAGCAGACCCACTCTTGTGTAAATCCGAATCGTTCGCAAAATTGGAGGCAGTTCCTGCATAGATACAAACTCCCTAGCATCTCCATCACTACATCTCTCAGATCCACACTAATATATGTTGAACGGGCCCATACTATTACATAGCAGGAATCTTCAAAGCCAGCGTATGGCAAACCGTTATCACTTCTTCAATGACCTCCAGACATCTTCATGCATTAGATGGATCCTGATGCCCAACCATGCAATCTGGAGACATTATATAGAGTACTTCCGAGTTGAGGACGATTTGACTCGATATCCAGCTCTCGATACAGTGCAACAGCACGTTGAGCAGCATGTGATGCTTCGTCTTGTTGATGCACATTAGCATAAGCAGAGGAGAGATTGTCGAGTGATTTTGCAAGTTCCAACTTTGATAAGAATGAACGTTGGCCTCGATTTTCATTGTCCTTTTCGTTTAGCCGGATAGCCTCAAGTAGCGGATTGACTGCATCCCTGTGTTGTCCCGCGTTAGATAGACAACCCGAGAGAGTACGGAGAGCCATGGCAAAGTCGCGTCTATACACGGGCGGGATACATGGATATTCACGGTATAGCTTCACGGCTTCCTGGACAAGTGTCAAAGCATTTCCCTGACGATCCAAAGCAGAAGATACATTGGATTCGTTGTTAAGGACTTTGGCAAATATGAGGTTGTACATTGCGGGATGGCGTTCGGCCTGTCTTCGGAGCAAATCAGAAGCCTCTGTGATAGCGACAGAGGCCTGATCATAATCATTCACGCCCAATAGGCATAACGAGAGATTGTTCAAGGACATGACCAGCTCTGAAGTGAGTCCAACAGGATCATTCTTCACGGCTTGTCTGTACAGACTGACTGATTCATGTATTACCTCCAAAGCTTTAAGGTTCTCGCCAATGCTCGAAAGACAGTTGGAAAAGTTGTTCAGCGACATGGCAAGACGTGGCTTGGAGTAGGGATGATAGACACTGTAGTATTGGCGATACAGTTCTACAGATTGCTGGATAGCTTGTAGAGCGTCCTCCGGACGTCCGAGATTGGAAAGTCGTAAAGAAAGATTATTGAGCAATTGAGCGGGAATATCCTTGTCATCCAAGGAGGAATCCGCGAATTTGTAATACAAGTGAAGACCTTCTTGAATGGACGCAGAAGCTTCTTCCGTATCATCTTCGAAGGACAGTCGAACACAAAGATTTGTCAAGACTTCTGCAAGGTTCAAGTTGAATGATTTGGAATCAGGATTTTGCTGCACAAGGTCTCTGCAAAGAGTGAGGGCTTCACGGCAAATCTTCAGGGCATCTGCGTGCTGCCCAGAGTCGGCAAGACGGAGAGTCAAAACACTCAATGAAGAGGAAAGGTCCAGCCTAAAACGATCGGGATCCCTAGCGAACAGTGCCCGACGTAACTCGACAGCTTCGTGAATGGACTCTAACGCTTCCTCGAGCCGTCCCGTTTCGTATAGATCGTCAGATGTACAGTGTATAGTGTCAGAAATTTTGTCTTCAAAGTCGATGTCATCTGGCGCAACTGACAGATTTTTCTAGCCTTAGGTCAGAATAGAAAGGAATTAAAAAGTCATAGTTCACGTGCCTTCATCCATTCCCAAACCGGGATCCATTTTTGATATCTCCCCAGTAAGATTATGTCTTCCATCCAACGAATGATCCCTTCACCCAAAAAGACTGCGAGTGAAGATTGCAGTTCTTTGCTTGGTGACCGAACGTCCAATACATGTTCGGTCCAGAACCGACACGCGTACCGTGCCTCTTCCGAAATGTGGTCCGAGGAGACAATAGGGACAGTAAAACACTCATCAGATCCAGTTCCTGGAATGTCATCGTCCAAGGTTCCGTTCAAGACCTGTAGACACGACAACGCAAGGCGCTGACTGTGACTTTTCTGATCAACGAAAAATGGCGGATCAGCTCGCGTGGTTACGAATTCGCGGAAAGATAAGTGCAGAACCTGCAACGGACGTGACACATCGGACGAAGTTGGGAGAAGCGAGCCGAGAGTCGAATCCATGATACGGTCAATGAGCCGTGCGTCTGAGGCTGTATGAAGAGATTTGATAGCAGAGATGGATAGAGGTATCCTCAATGCCATGATTGTCCCCATTAGCAGATTATAACCCTTCACAAAACCTGTGTCATCCCAATTACAACGGCCAAGAATATTCTCGTAGAGCCTGTCCATCTTTTTTCCAGGGGCAAGGTCGGTTGTACTTTCTGATAGAATAGATGACAAAGTATCTTCGGGTGAAAAACTTTTCTCGATATAGTTGATGACAGTCGAGGCCCAAATAAATAATCCTTCACTTTTTGTTGCTAACTCCTCGATAACATCATCTGTAGGCCAACTCTCCCCAAGCTTCAGACGAACTGCTATTCCGTGCAGAAGGTGTCGAATATAGATGAGGATATCATTGCGATTGCTAGGATCATGTATATCTAGGCGGTGACGATGAATATGTGGAGATTCAGGGGAGAGATAGCGCATTATGTCGTCGTCAGGTCGAGAAGTGACAAATATACGGATCATTGGTGGAAGATGTAAAACGTCCTCACAGAGAATTGTGAGGAAGTCTTTGTTAAATCCTTCGTCCAACGCATCGATGACGATAAGTAGGGGCATATCGACAGGATGAAGACGAAGAGGCTCAACGATCAATTTTTGGAATTGGTGCGACATCGAGTGGGCAAGGGCCAGCGCGGGGTCATTCTCGATCGCGAACGCAATGTCGCCTGCGATAGATGGATTAACACGTCCTAAATCACGGGCCAGAGTCGGGATAAACCCATCGGGAACATCGAGTCCAGCAGTTTCCTGATGGAAAAAGAAGGAGGATAACAGAAGCTTCTCCTCGAAACAGCGCTGGGCAATTGAATGAGCGATAGAGGTCTTGCCGCTACCAGCTACTCCGCTCAACAGAAAGATTTCGGCTGTGTCTGAGCGGGCTGCCTTGTCGCGGGCCCATGATATAACTTTATCGATAAGGGATGTGCGGGTTCCAGGAAGGCATGCACGATTATTGTTCCATGATGCTCCCTTGACATATTGCAGTTTCTCGAGATTTAAATTAAGGACTTGACGAGCCATTGAGCGCGGAACAGGACATGTCCAGTGATTCAGCAGACGCACCAATTTTGTCGGTCAATTTTCGATTTGCAGCTTCAACAATCTTTCCAATATCCTCAACACGTAACGATTCCAGTAATTTGGCGACGTCTGCTCTTGTTCCAATGCTGATATCAAGCTCAAAGATAGAGTTCAGCAACATGTGTTCGCTATAATGCAAAAGCTTGCTCGCTCACTTGAAATAAATTCAACGATTCGTTCAACTTCTTCTGCATATCGTCAATTTGCTGGGGATCTTTAGTCCATTCATAGAGACGCTTTGCCATCGACTTTGACTGTAAGCTCGTGATATTCCCATGAATTTCCTGCAGGCAACTTTCACATCTGTCAGGAAATCAAGGTGGGAATCAAACGAAATAACGGTCACTCTAAGAATTTTGCTAGACGTTGACGCAAGTCATCCCTGGACAAGTCGATGGTCGACATATGATCGACCACACAAACAACGGCGTCCTGGACATAGTCCCCAAATTCTTTCCAATTCCTTTGGTTTGCCTTGAAGTCCTGAAGGATACTTTAGATACGTCCTAGCAACACATGCCGGATTCCAAGATACCTTGACAAGCGTCACGATTTGGACAGCGACACCAGCAACACTTTTCAGTGGTGGAAAACATTCCGAAGCAGAAGAAAGAGTGTTCAGGAGAAGAAGAGCGACGTTTGAAGCTCCTAGTCCATCGCGCCGAGCATTGCCCATGGAGGCATGAAGTAAGGTACTAAGTACTCGGTAATTTCCGACTCTTATTTCCTCTCAGGCATATCAACTTTTTAACTCCACCGTCAAACCTACTCGAAGTTTTCAGAACTGAACAGTATGAGCTACTTAACGACAATTGAAGAGATTCAGTCCGCACTGCCCTCGACACCAGAAGTCGATAAGTAATCCTGTCAGGTAGACTGCACGACCGTGACGGTCCATTTCGGCAGATTCACCGATGTTATCCAATCGATGGTCACCGATGGTCACCGATGGACCTAAAGAGATCGAAAGGATTACAAGAACAGGAAGACTAAATATTACTTTCAATGAACTGTAACGAACAATACGCAGGTTCTCGACCAATCGAGACTTGACCAGGACTCTTCTGTTTTCATCACTTCGTCGAAACATACTTACCCTGAACTCGTCATTTCATTCATGAAGAGCGAATCCGAGACGAACAAAGGTGTACATGTATAATAAATACAAAAAAAATGATCGATACAAGCTCCCTGGCATCTCTATCATTACATCTGTCATATCCGCACTAAGTATATGTTTCCATACTATCACAGTTTACTTAGCAGGAAACTTCAAAGCCAGCGCATGGTAAATCGTCATCGCTTCTTCGACCTCCAGACAGCGTCATGCATTAGAGGGCTGTCCAAAGGTACCCTTCGGAGACATTATATAGGGTACTTGCGAATCGAGGGCGATTTGAAACAGGAATACCCAGCTCTCGATACAGTGCAATAGCACGTTGAGCAGCAGCATGTGATGCTTCATCTTGTTGATGTACATTGACATAAACAGAGGAGAGATTGTCGAGTGACTTTGCAAGTTCCAACTTTGAAGAGAATGAATGTTGGCCCTGACATTCATTGTCCTTTTCGTTTAGTTGGATAGCCTCGAGTAGCAGATTGACTGCATCCTTGTGTTGCCCTGTATTAGATAGACAGCCTGAGAGAGTACGAAGGGCCTTGGCAAAGACACATCTATACGTGGGCGGGACACATGGATATTCACGGTATAGCTTCACGGCTTCCTGGACAAGTATCAAAGCATTTTCCTGATGGCCCAATGCAGAAGACACATTGGATTGATTGCTAAGGACCATGGCAAATAAGAGGTTGTACACTGCAGGATGGCGCTCCGCGTGTCCTCGGAGCAAATCAGAAGCCTCTGTGATAGCGACAGAGGCTTGATCACAATCATTCACGCCCAATAGTCGTAACGAGAGATTGTTCAAGGACACAACCAAATCTTGAATGAGTTCGACAGAATGATTCTCCAGATTCATGGCTTGTCTGTACAGACTGACTGATTCCTGTATAACCTTCAAAGCTTCAACGTTCTCGCCGATGCTCGAAAGACAGTTGGACAAATTATTCAGAGACGTGGCAAGACCTATCCCACTGCTGGAAGATCCCGCATCGTAGCATTGACGACGCAATTCTACGGATTGCTTGATAGCTTGTAGAGCGTCCTCCAGGCGTCCAAGATCAGAAAGTTGCAAATAAAAATTATTGAGTAATTGAGCGTGAATGATCTTGCTATTCGAGGAGTTAGAGTTAGAATCCGCGAATTTGTGATAGACGTGAAGAGCTTCTTGAATGGTCACAGAAGCCTCTTCCGTATCACCATTGGCAATGATCAGTCGAGCGGAAATATTCGTCAAGGCTTTTGTAAGGCTCAGGTTGAATAATTCGGAATCAGGGTTTTGCTGCACAAGGTCTCTGCAAAGAGTGACGACTTCACGACAAATCTTCAAGGCATCTGCGTGCTGCCCCAAATTGCCAACTTGGTGAGTCAAAACACTCAATGAAGAGGAAAGATCCAGCATAAAACAATCGGGATCCTCAGCAAACAGTGCCCGACGTAACTCGACAGCTTCATTAATGGACTCTAAAGCTTCCTCGAGCCGTCCCATACCATTTAGGCAGAGAGATGCATGGTGCATAGAGCGAGAAATTTCTGCTTCAAAGCCGGTGTCATCTGGCGCAGCTGAGAGATTTTTCTAGCCTTAGGTCAGAATAGAAAGGAATTAAAAAGTAACAGTTCACGTACCTTCGTCCATTCCCAAAGCGGGATCCATTTCTGATATCTCCCTAGTGAGATTGTGACTTCCATCCACAGAATGGTCCTTTCACCGGAAAAGATTGCGAGTGAAGATTGCAGCTCTTTGCTTGGTGACCGAATGTCCAATACATGTTCGGTCCAAAACCGACACGCGTACCATGCCTCTTCTGAAATGTCCGAGACAACAGGGACAGTAAAATTCTCATCAGATTCAGCAAGATACCCAGTTCCTGGAATGTTGTCTTTCAAAGTTTCATTCAAAACCTGTAGACACGACAACGCAAGACGCTGACTGTGGCTTTTCTGATCAACGAAAAACGGCGGATCAGCTCGCGTGGTGAGGAATTCGCGGAAAGACAAGTGCAGAACCTGTAATGGACGTGACACATCGGACGAAATTGGGAGAAGCGAGCCGAGGGTCGAATCCACGATACGGTCAATGAGCCGTGCGTCTGAGGCTGAATGAAGAGATTTGATAGCAGAAATAGATAGAGGTGTCCTCAATGCCATGATCGTCCCCATTAGCAGGTTATAACCCTTCACAAAACCTGTGTCATCCCAATTACAACGGCCAAGGATATTCTCGTAGAGGCTGTCCATCTTTTTTCCAGGGGCAAGGTCGGTTGTACTTTCTGATAGAATAGATGTCAAAGTATCTTCAGGTGAAAAACTCTTCTCGATATAGTTGATGACAGTGGAGGCCCAAATAAATAATCCTTCACTTTTTGTTGCTAATCCCTCGATGACATCATCTGTAGGCCAGCCCTCTCCAAGCTTCAGACGAACTGCTATTCCGTGCAGAAGGTGTCGAATATAGATGAGGACATCATTGCGATTGCTGGGATCATGAATATCCAGGGGATGTCGATAAATATGTGAAGGTTTAGGGGAAAGATAGCGCATTATATCGTCTTCAGGTCGAGAAGTGACAAATATACGGATCATTGGTGGAAGATGTAAAATGTCCTCACAGAGAATTGCAAGGAAGTCTTCGTTAAATCCTTCGTCCAACGCATCGATGACGATAAGTAAGGGCATATCGACAGGATGAAGACGAAGAGGCTCGACGATCAATTTCTGGAATTGGTGCGACATCGAGTGGGCAAGGGCCAGCGCGGGGTCATTCTCGATTGCGAACGCAATGCTCTCTGCGATAGATGAATTAACACGTGCTAAATCACGGGCTAGAGTCGGGATAAATCCATCGGGAACATTGAGCCCAGCAGTTTCCTGATGGAAAAAGAAGGAGGATAACAGAAGCTTCTCCTCGAAACAGCGCTGGGCAATCGAATGAGCGATAGAGGTCTTGCCGCTACCAGCTACTCCGCTCAACAGAAAGATTTCGGCTGTGTCTGAGCGAGCTGCCTTGTCGCGGGCCCATGATATAACTTTATCGATAAGGGATGTGCGCGTTCCAGGAAGGCATGCACGATTATTGTTCCATGACGCACCCTTGACATATTGCAGTTTCTCGAGATTTAAATTAAGGACTTGACAAGCCATTGAGCGCGGAATAGGTAATGTCCAGTGATTCAGCAGACGCACCAATTTTGTCGGTCAATTTTCGATTCGCAGCTTCAACAATCTTTCCAATATCCTCAACACGTAACGATTCCAGTAATTTGGCGACGTCTGCTCTTGTTCCAATGCTGATATCAAGCTTAAAGATAGAATTCAGTAACATGTGCTCGCTATAACGCAAAAGCTTGCTCGCTTACTTGAAATAAAGTCAATGATTCATTCAACTTCTTCTGCATATCGTCAATTTGCTGGGGATCTTTAGTCCATTCATAGAGACGCTTTGCCATCGACTTTGACCGTAAGCTCATGATATTCCATGAATTTCCTGCAGGCAACTTTCACATCTGTTAGGAAATCAAGGCGGGAATCAAACGAAATAACGGTCACTTTAAGAATTTTGCTAAACGTTGACGCAAGTCATCCCTGGACAAGTCGATGGTCGACATATGATCGACCACACAAACAACGGCATCCTGGACATAGTCCCCAAATTCTTTCCAATTCCTTTGGTGTGCCTTGAAGTCCTGAAGGATACTTCAGATACGTCCTAGCAACACATGCCGGATTCCAAGATACCTTGACAAGCGTCACGATTTGGACAGCGATACTAGCAACACCTTTCAGTGGTGGAAAATATTCCGAAGCAGAAGAAAGTATTCAGGAGAAGAAGGGCAATGTTTGAAGCTCCCCGTCCATGGCGTCGAGCATTGTCCATGGAGGTATGAAGTAAGTACTCACTCGGTAATTTCCGACTCTTATTTTTTCTCAGGCATATCAACCTTCAAGTTTTCGAGCTACTTAACGACAATTGAAGAGATTGAGTCCGCCAGATGCTTTCTGACACGATATGATGTCATAGAAAGTCACGCCCCTCTCTTTTGGTCTTTTTCCATATTGGGAATGGCTGTGTTTTATATGGAATCGACCTTTTTGGAAGAACGCTGGTTTGCCAAATGCCGGAATGCTATACAACAGGGTAAGGCGTGGTGCGGTATTTCGAGCACGCTGGTACATACTGTGCTTCAAATCAGCTAGGTAAGAAGCTTACATTGGTATCAACTGATTCAAGTACTATATGGCATAATTATTGCTTGTAAACGAGCGAGGAACACTGTTTTTCTCTCAACGGCACAGCCATTCCAAGAATGGAACAACCCAAAAAGAGACAGTGCGTGACTTTCTATGACATCATATGTCGTGTCAGCCAAAATCGACAGGTCCCCCAAGCTCCGCTTTCGATCACCTCGGGGACCAAGTTGAAGTAACAGGTCTAATTTTCTCTCAGACATATCAACCTTTAACTACACCGTCAAACGTACCCGAAGTCTTCGGAACTAAACAGCATGAGCTACTTACAGCAAGTTGCGTAACGATAGGCCACCGCAAAAACTTTTCTACTCAGGCGGACTTTCAATTCACATGACAGGTAGCCCATATATTAAGATACTGTGATGGATACGCACCGAGTAGCGGGAACAATGCACACTGCGTCTGCCAACTCTCAGCTTTCGCAATGAATACCAGGTCTTAGACATAGAGTCACTGGGCAGCAGGTTTGCTCAATGGACTGCAGCAGAACTATAGTGAGAGAGGAATTATCGTAATTGTACCAGCCTGAGAGGAGCGGACATCCTCGGAGTTGTATTACTGGTTCAACGCTTGAGCATTTCTAGGCATTTCTGTGCCTCGTAATATATACCTGCAGTGAATCTAGAGACAGCGTCATCGCTATACTGGTGGATGCTTACGCCGACAAGGGTTGAGAGGAGCAATGCGTAAATTACTGGAACGAATTATTGGACGACGAGTTCCAGAGATGAGAACGATGACGTCGTTTTCACGTGAGTTTCAAAGTCCGCCTGAGTAGAAAAGTTTTTGCGGTGGCCTATCGTTACGCAACTTGCTGTAACGGCAATTGAAAAAATTCGGTCCGCACTGCCCTCGACACCAAAAGTCGATAATCCTGTACGACCGTGGCAGTCCATTTCGGCAGATTCACCGATGTTATCCACTATTCAATCGACGGTCACCAATGGACCTACCAGTAAAGAGATCGAAAGGATTACAAGAATAGAAAGACTAAATATTACTGTATGAACTCTAACGAACAATACGCAGGTTCTCGACCAATAGAGACTTGACCAGGGCTCTTCTGTTTTCATCACTTCGTCGAAACATACTTACCCTGAACTCGTTATTTCATTCATGAAGAGCGAATCCGAGACAAACAAAGGGCCCACTTTCAGTTCACTAGGCCAAGGAAGAACTGAGAGGGGCCAAGCTCGGGTCCTAGAAAGTATATGAATTCCAGAAGATGGCATTGAGAAATGGCTCACTTTCTTTCGCACCCAGAACGACTTTCTCTGGATCCTCCCCTGTGGCGTTCTACCCTTTACTCGAACGGCATTACACAGTCACCACCGGTATGTGTCGCTCAACCTCGTGATACCTTCCGTTGACTGACTCACATGTAGTCAATGAGCCAGGGTGCGGGTCCAAAGATAAGACTTCCTTTCAAGACTGATTCGAGAATGGCCCTGAATAATCTGCTTGAGGGGATGTTTCCAGGGTAACAATTTTTGGCCTGATTCTGCTATACGCAATGGAATCAGGTCCGTGAAGGCTGGAGGTAGGTTCCGCCACAAGAACAAAACGCCGTTGACTGGAAGTATGCAAAGTGTGACGTGAAAAAAAACCTATTAGTGCGAGGGAATACTTCCATAGAAGGAGTCCGAGACGGTAAAGCTGTGATTGTAAGATCCCGAATTACTCAAACAGAGCAATCCCGAGTACTGTGTTGGAAGTGGTGTCGCATCGAATTACCGAAAGTCTGTCCAAGCTAAATTATTGTAGGCTCTATCCCAAAGAGCACTAGTGGGTCGGAGAATACAAAAAAGCTGTAGTTTCCAACGAATTTGATGTAGAGCCATCAACTGAAGCACTTCGGCGAGTCGAGCCCTGCAACTGGAAGCTTGACGGTTTACATGGATGCCTCATGCCCTAGAAGACCGGAGACGACCCGGAAGTGTCCGCTTTAGCGTGGTTCAAGACCAATTTTAAGCAAATGACCCCGCTAAGAATCCTTGATCAGGACGATTTGTCTGGAATAAGCAGGACTCAAAACGCTTTGCTGAGGGTGTAGTAATCTTCCAGAGGTTGCTAGTAGAATTTGAACGAGAGGAGGACTCAAATTTACGAACTTCACGTGAGCAAGGATCACCTTGAAATTCAAATTGAATCACCTCTTCCTGTTCTTACTTCCATGTTCTTTACTCCGTTCTCTTTGGACCGCCCTCAGCTACTGCAATTCATCACTTTTCATCACTCTTGTCTAGCTAACATACCCTTGCAAACGCCTCAAACGAGATGAAGCTGTCTGAGTGTCAATATTGCCACGTCGACGACCCGAATAACCGCATCATGGCGTCGTTCAACCTGCTTGTATTCAGCTGAAGGGCGTCGATATTGATCTCATCTTCATTTCAAGCGCTCGCCCGACGCCCTAATTCCCGTGCCTACGGCCAAAATCTAAAAGCACATGTTCTTCCTAGAATTTCTTCATGCTAGCCGCCTAGAATAAGCAACCTTCCCTCTGTCGAAGATTTACTACAGTTCATCATTCCAGGCCCCCTCGATTGAAAAGAGTCACATCTATCAACGACTTCCAGCCGCTCTCAATGATGAGGACGGGCTTCTGCTGGTATATATACAGACTTGGCACCCCACTTATGTCTAATCTTCGCAGCGCTGACTCAGATTAGGAACTGCGGTTATACCAAGGCTTTGCATTCGTGATGATGGCATTGATAAAGGCAATTCAAGCACTCGGTAGTCCAATGTGCGTGCATGAATACGGGTGTATATCTATTGATTACTGGAGCTTCTCGAGTCTCGGGGTTTTCATTTTGATGTCAACAACTGAACAAGCCGAACGTCGTCTGTGCTTCATTAACCTATTCTTGACCATTCTCGTTGTCCAAAGAAACTAGTTTGCCCTGGGACAACTTCGCACAAGATAGGATTCTTATGCATCGTTGTGCCGTTCGAATTGTATTGGCTTGACAGGGACTGACCTATATATAAACCATATAAGTGCCAAAGCATTCTTTTCTTCGAACTCTCCGGGTCCAGGTCTTCCCTACAGCATCCTGTCTTATCGTCGTCCAGGTTGCAGACAGGCACTGACGTTAAATACCCCACCCTTCCCTTCCCTTCCTTCGAGGACATTTCAGACAATGCTTTTCATCTCTGGTCGTGTTCTCTTGGGGGTCGTTCTCATTTCCTCACTAAAAGCCCTGGCACAAATCTCGACGTCAACAGCCAGTTGTACCGACTCTACCTTCGCCAGTGCAAGTCTTTTTGACTTCTACTCTCCGATAACAATGCCTCGAATTGACACGAAGCGATTGATAATAGTATTCCAACTCTCAAGGTCAAGACCCTTGCGAAGTCGCTGCAAAAGTCGGGCAGATTTGTATTCCTTGTACGCAGCGTCCTATAAGCGGTTGATTATAAGACACGCCTACTGAAAGACTCATTAAAAGCTTACACCATACCCGCAATTAGTCCTGGTCAAACCTATAGCGCCCAACCCGCACAGGGGAACCGGAATGCCTGTACATGTACGACCATATATTTTTCACTTCTATCGTTATGTAGTGCTTGTCAGGATGTGAATACTATGACACCGTAAGTCTCCAATCAATATCTGTCCCAATCATAGCCTTGAGCCCATCTTTCAGATGGCAGAACTTCAGCTCTGGATGCGCATCGGTATTTACGGAAAGGTATGTTGCTTTCTTTTTATCGCGAGGATAAAACTAGTATTGACCGACATTGATACCGACAGCGGGTTTCCTGTCACCATACCTTCGAATCTCGCAATTCCAGACTGGGCTTTTCTGCCCCTCCTGGTACGTCTTTTTCCTTGTACAGCTCCGGTTTTCATTCGGCTGATGTTGACTGTTGCTCATAGGCAAATGGGCTCGTGGACGGTAACGCGATCATAGCGGATAATAGTCAGTCTGTCTTGGTGGTCACTGCGTTTAGTTAATATTTATCTATCTATGAACAGAACCAGACAGAGTGAACAACTCCACCTCCATCTCTACACCGCAAACAAGTTCTTCCGTACAGACACAGACACCAGCACCGACACCGGCACCAGCAGCAGCGTCTTCATCTGGATCAAATCGAACACGAGACGCTGCTATCATCGCTGGATCTGTCGTTGGCGGTCTCGCCCTTTTGCTTTCAGTCGCAATAGTCTTCTGGTACCGCTATTGGCTCTTAAAGAGGTCACAAAAAAGACGCTCCGAAAAGACTGAGAATGAGAAACAAGATCCTTCGATGAGACTAGAACCATTCGGTAGGTCGCAGATGGTCTTTTCACCTTTCTTTTATTCTTATTGTTTTCGATGAATCTTTACAGTGGTGATAGAACCCGTCGAACCACTCCCTGAAAAGGGCTTTGATGGTGTGTCTCGTCTCTCCAAGCAACCAAGTCAGTCAAGTTTCCGAGGTTCATGGCTAGAATCGGACGATGGAACTCGACGTCTCACTGTCGTATCTGAGCCAGATGCACGGTCCTCGACGCACGGCACGCATCTCAGTGTACTATCGACTCAGTATCAACATCAAATCGTTCATGGTCAGCCAATGATCATGGTGCAAGGTCAAAATACGGAGACGAGCTTCTCAACCGAGCTTGAGTCAAGAGACGAAGTGCACGAGTTGCGAGCCCAAGTGAACAGGCTCACTACGGAAGTAAATCGGCTTAGTAGGGACGTCGCGCCTCCTGCTTATGGTTGAAGTGCTCTCTGCACAAAGACGCTTCTTTTCGTTGGGCTCCGGCGCAGTCGCGATGGGACCTGAATCCTTGCTTCCAAAATCTTGTGCCTTATTTTACCTGTCTCCCTCACTACATGCAACTTTTTTTGGGGCATCTTGTTCTTGGTTTATATTGTACTTAATAGCATCTTTGTTGGATAAATTATGACAGACCACGCTGAAATTAATTCAACGACCACCAGGTCCCTATATAGAACACTGCAATACCAAAATTGGCGCAAATTTTCGAGATGTCAAGGATGTACTCTTTCTGATTCAACGAAATGTTTCGATGAGTTTTTGGTGGAATCGCGTTATCCTCAACACAAAGATGTTTCAAGTTCTTCGTAGTGAAGAGACCTAGAGGGATGTGGATCTTAGCATTCGCAGTGACGAAGAGGTAAGTATTGGGGAAAAACGTTTGATTGTGCTTGGCCGTGAGTTGTTTTCTCTTCCAGGAAAGGAGCAGCTAGCTTAGAGTCCTTCTTCGAAACTTGAGGTAGCGGCCGTGAATCGTTTGCTCCCTGAGTTTCGTCCGGGTTTTCTCTGTTTACCTGCCCTCTCTCAGCCTGCTCTCTTTCCCATTCTCGTCTCTCTCTTTCTCTCGACTCTTTCTCCTCATCCTGCTCGTCCGCTTTCCTCGCCCATTGTGTAGAATGAGGACCAAGATAAAAAAGCAAGCGCGACCGTCGTGTGAGGGAGCAGGATGGGAGAAGAAAGCGGTGACGAATCTCTCCGACGTGTTTCAATTTTGACGCGTATCGATTCGTCACATGATCCTTCCACGTTATCAGTGTCAGTCGTTATCGCCTTACTAGTGAGGTGGGCAACCGCTGCCAGGATCAGATCCTGACTAAGCAGCACTGCCACCCCAGCCTTGCAGGAGAAATTGTCCGCCCACGAAATCCTATCCTACTCACTTCTACCTGTCTCATAGCATGGTCCAATGTTATTTTGTTGACAGAAATAATTTTGTGGTAGAGGGATTTTGCGATATTCCAATTTGCTGAGAATATAATTTTCGGATGTTACCATAGATGACCGAATATAGGAAAACCCCGCACTAGACGGATAAATTGGATTTGAGTCGAAAGTACCAAAAATGTCGCGTGAAATGGCAAAATGTTACACGTTTAGACGGGAATTGCTTTTTGCTAATTTATCGTCACAAACGCGTTATGTCACGCGTCAAGTGTTAGAGTAATCTTACTTATTAGCACTAATACATACTGTAACATACAACAGTTAAGTCAAATAAGCAGTTTACTTGTACATACAGCACTTATATGACCTTCTGAATGAACAGTACATCTACAATGGATGGGATAGCCATAAACATGGTCGAGATTCCTCGACAAAGCTCGCGGACATGTTTTGAGGTGGCAGTGCTGCTTACTCAGCGAACGGCCATTTGCAGCGGGTGCCCACCTCCATTAATACTACTTAGCCTTAGACTAAGCCTACGTTGTAACGTTCCTTCAGATCGGATCATCTTGAACCCTTCCTCCATGTTCTTACTTCCATGCTCTTACTCCGTTGTCTTTGGACTGCCCTCAGTCACCGTAATTCATCACTTTTCATCGCTCTTGTCTGGATAACATCCTTACAAACGCCTCAAACGAGATGAAGCTGTCTATTGCCACGTCGACGACCCGAATAACCTCAAAAGTACAGCATCATGGCGTCGTTCAACCTGCTTGTATTCAGCTGAAGGGCGTCAATATTGATCTCATTCTCATTTCAAGCGCTCGTCCTAATCCCCGTGCCTACGGCAAAAAACTAAAAGCACATGTTCTTCCTAGAATTTCTTCATGCTAGCCGCTTAGAATAAGCAACCTTCCCTCTGTCGAAAATCTGCTCAAGTTCATCATTCCAGGACCCCTCGATAAAAAAGAGTCACATTATCAACGACTCTCAGCCGCTCTCAATGATGAAGACGGGCTTCTGCTGGATATACAGATTTGGCACCCTTTATGTCTAATCTTCGGGATAAGCTGTATACCTATTCATTACTTGAGCTTCTCGAGTCTCGCGGCTTTCATTTTGATGTCAACAACCGAACAGGCCAAACGTCGTTCAAAGCACTCCATGCTTCTGATCTTTCTCGAGTCTGACCCACAGCCTGAGTCCGAAGTATCCACACACACAATCTTTGTCATCTCCAATTAATCTATTCTTAATCATTCCGATTGTCCAAAAAGACGCAGTTTGCCCTAACTTCATACAATATAGGATTCTTATGCATCGTTGTGCCGTTCGAATTGTATTGCCTTGACGGGAAACTGCCCATATATAAACCGTATAAGTGCCAAAGCATTCCTTGAACTCTCCGGGTCTAAGTCTTCTCTGTAGCATCTTGTCTTATCGTCCAGATTGCAGATAGGCACTGACGTTTGAAGCCCCCTTCCCTTTCCTTCCTTCCTTTTCATCCTTCCCTTCCTTTTCAGACAATGCTTTCCTTCACTATTGGTCCCGTTCTCTTGGGGGTCGTTCTTTTTTCCCCATCAAAAGCTTTGGCACAAACCTCGACATCAACAGCCAGCTGTACCGACCCTACTTTCGCCAATGCAAGTCTTTGCATCCTCTACTCTTCGATTGCAATCCCCCAAATTGACACGAAGCGATTTGATAATAGTATTCCAACTCTCAAAGTCAAGACCCTTGCGAAGTCGCTGCAAAAGTCGGGCAGATTTGTATTTCTTGTACGCAGCGTCCTCCTAGCGGTTTCCTGCTTCACTATAGGATATACCCACTGAAAGTGACGATTTAAAAGCTTTTACAATACCTGCAATTAATCCTAGTCAAAGTTATGGCGCCCAACCCGGACAGCCGAACCAAATCAGTTGTACATGTACGACTATATATTTCTCACTTCTATCGTTATGTAGTTATTGTCAGGATGTGGGTTTCATAACACCGTAAGTCTCCAATCAGTATCTGTCTCGATCATGGCCTTGATTCCATCTTCTAGATGGCAAGACTTCACCTCTGGATGCGCATCGGTATTTACGGAAAGGCATGTTGCTTTCTTTTTATCGCGAAGCTAAAACTGGTACTGACCGACATTGACACCGACAGTGGGTTTCCTGTCACCTTGCCTTCAGATCTCGCCGTTCCAGACTGGGCTTTTCTCCCCCTCCTAGTACGTCTTTGTTCTTGTATAACGCCGTTCACCCTTTTCTCATTCGGCTGACACTGGTTGTTCGTAGGCGAATGGGTCTGTGAACGCTCCAGCCATAATAGCGGATCAAAGTCAGTCTGCCTTCGTGACCGCTGTCTACGTGTATTTATCTATCTATGAACAGAACCAGACAGAGTGAACAACTCCACCTCCGTCTCCACACCGCAACCCAGTTCTCCCGTACAGACACAGATACAGACACCAGCGCCGACACCGACAACAGCGTCTTCACCTAGATCAAATCGAAAACGAGATGCTGCTATCATCGCTGGATCTGTCGTTGGCGGTCTCGCCCTTTTGCTTTCGGTCGCAATAGGTTTCTGGTATTGGCTCACGAGGTTACAAAGAGAATCCCTCAAAGAGGTCGAGGACAAAAAACCGCATTCTTTGGCGGTACCAGTTCCGTTTGGTAGGTCACAGATTTCTTTTCACTTTTTTTTTCCACTGTTATTCTTTTTTTTTTCTTATTGAATCTTTACAGAAGTGAGACGACCCGTCGATCCACTCCCCGAAAAGGGCTCTAACAGCTCTTCCCGTCTCTCCCAACAACCAAGCCAGTCAAGTCTCCGAGGTTCATGGCTAGAATCGGACGATGGAACTCGATGTCTCACTGTCACGTCTGAGCCAGATGTACGGTCCTCGACGCACGGCACGCATCTCAGTGTACTCTCGACTCAGCATCAACATCAAATCGCTCATGGTCCGCCAATGATCATTGTGCAAGGTCAAAATACAGAGACGAGTTTCTCGACCGAGCCTGAGTCAAGAGATGAGGTGCACGAGTTGCGGACTCAAGTGAACATGCTCACTACGGAAGTGTGTCGGCTTAGTAGGGAGACCGCGCCTCCTGCCTATAATTGAAGTGTTCTAGCCACAGAGACGCTTTTTTTCCCAGATGGCTCCGGCGAACTTTCCATCCCAACCGCGATGGGGCCTGAATCCTTGCTTCCAAAATCTTGTGCCTGTCTCCCTCGATACATTTTACCTGCCCTTTTCTAATACATATACCACTCTTTCCGGAGCACCTTGTTTTTTGTTTGTTTACATTGTACTTGCTAGCATCTTCGTTGGATAAATTATGACAGACCACACTGAGATTAATTCAACACAAGCGTACTACAGTAAGGACACACACCAAAACCACACATACATATATGATTGTCCAGCAGTTCCCTAGGGGGACCTTTGCTGCGTAACTAACTAACTAACTAATCATCGGAGACATTATCAAGTAAATGCATACATAACAAAGGGCAGGTTATACCGAGTCTTTGTTTAAATTTCAGGTGTCGTACTCATTGGACGGTTGTGAGGGTTCCATTCGCCATGTTCACTAGGTGTCGTACGTGGGAGCGCAGAGAACGTAGAATTTATTGTCGGTTGACCGGGAGAAGTCGCTCGTATGATGTTAGGGTGCGTCGGCGGAGGGAACGTTGATGGATCATCGGGATTCTGGTGAAAGCAAAGAAGAAGGCCCGAAAGATAGGACGGTTCATCAATTAAGGAAAGTGGGCAACGGAAGGAAGTTCGTATTAGCCGTAGTTCGAGAATAGAAAAAAGGGACAATGATAAGTATTGAGAACTCACGTAGAGCTTGGGAGTACCACTGCCTTGTGAGTCTCCCCGATAATGATTCATACTTCGAAGTGTGGATCCCTGTTCGGGAGAGACCCAACCTGGTGGAGGAATACTCATTTGGGCCCCGGCACTTCCTGATTCGCCGCTATCGGCCTTCTTTTTGTTCAGGTGTCGGCGAAGGAAGAATGCTAAAGCCGCCAAGAGAGCCAAGCCTACTACTCCCCCAACGACACCCCCTGCGATTGCACCTGCGTTCGTTCCTCCTCCCCCTCCTCCCCTGCTATTGTCAGGAGATTGAGAAGGAGAAGAAGAGGATGACGTAGGAGTGGCGGGACTACTTGGGCCTGAAGCAGATTGCGTTGTAGCAGAGGAAGTAGCGGTCACGTCAGGACCTGTGCCAGTGTGGAGATTTTCAGCAAAAGAAAGACTTAAAGAGCCAGGAAACGGGAAACTGACTGTTGTCTGCTATAATAGCTGGGACGTTGACGGTTCCATTTGACTGAGATATCGTGAGCCCTCGATCGCAAATACATAGTTGGGATTAGGACACACACCAACAACGGAGTAAAAGCCCAGTGAGGGATGGCAAGGCCTGAGGGAATAGGGACAGTCGGAGGCATCCTGTCTTCGGGGTATGAGAGACTTAGGTTGTTCACGAACAATTCTGAAGTACGCACCCTTCGAATTTATCTGTGCAGTTTGAGCTATATACATCCCACCTGACCACACACGAAATGGTTTCAGGGAAAGTAGCTTGAACGAATTGCTTCGCAACTCACGATACTGCAGTAGCCCCCTCACATGCTGCACAGACAAATAGCAAATTATAGTACACATTTGAACAGATACACTGTGTATCTGCACCAGCGCGAACACCTTGGTACACTGCATTTCGACTGGCCGATGGTATTGTGAATCCTTGAAAACATATCAGACTCCATCTGGATAAGAACAGCAAACAGCACACCTGGATCGCATATTTGACCAACTTGGATTCCAACTGTGCAGGGATCAACACCCTGGGAATTGCTATACTGTCTGGAGGTCAGACTGACAGTCCATGTATGTATTAAAAAAAATCATAATACCCACATGAGCAAAGGTACTATTGGTGCATTTCGCTGGCGTTGAACTCTGTGCAAATGTCTCTGGGCTCAGCACAGCCGCAGCCAGGAAAAGAGAGCCTAGAATGTATGTTCGCCCCAACATTCTTGACGTTGACTTGACCAGCCTGCCTGCAACCGTCCAGGTGTAGAGAAAAACGAAGTGAAAGTGGACACTGCTCTGAGCGGGCTGACCGCAGAGTCAGGAACTCCGGTGGACACATGTCAGAGAAGTAATATATGGGCCTACAATCCACGCGCTAGGCTCGGATTTGAGGAGGCGAAACTTTATGTCAAATGAAAAGATTCCAAGACACAGCACGGCCGGACCGGCTTGTGTTGTTTTTGGGCGTTCTAATGAGTGATATGACCGAAAGGAGGACTACACTAGTCTCGTACCCATCCGTCTGTACCGCGCCCGCTCACCGGACAAGTCCGGCGGAGTTTGAAAGCACAAACTTGCTCGCGCGGATACCAAGACGTCTGGTGCATTTCGTATAGTAGACCACCCATGATGTCATGTCACTGATAGTCACATCACATTTGTCCCCTTTTGTATTAATTCGCCGCATCTCTCCCATGTCCGAGTCTATGAATAGTCTTAACTTCCTCGCAACTGAGCAAGGCTTCGCTCAAACCTTCTATGAATATGAAGATGAATACATTTCCGAAACCGAAGATCCCAACCGTAGTTCGCATTCCGAGACGTCCGACCCATCTCCTGTAACAGATATTGGCTTGGATTCTCACTACAACGTTGAGTCCGAGTCTGAGACCTTCGGGTTTCCCAACTGGTCAGCAGGAAACCTCGACAGTCTTACTCGCAAAGTTACTGCTGTTTTAACCTTCATGAACGGCATCAATATCACTCCGTTTGAGTGGCTTGATGCTTTCAGCTGGGGGACTGCCGAGTGTTCTTCTAACCCGGACATCAAAGCAGCACGGACTGCATTTATGCACAACCCGAGTTTGTTAGCAATGCTAAGACGTTGGTGGCGTCCCCCTAGGGTTAGAAGCTCCAAGCCACCTCCCACAGCCGCTCAAGACGCTCTTATTACCCTTTTTCGTGAGCATGTCATTAAGGATATCATGGACAAGGAGCTTGAGGCTCTTGAGCCATGGTTCCGAGGTGACTCTGACTTGGCTCTTGGGGAGCAGAGTCTTCAGACCTTCAAGCTTCATCCCTTGATTGTCCAAGTCAAGGAAATTGCACCAACCTTGTCTATGTGTCTGGATCACCTCTCCCGGAGTGCTCGACAGAGAGCTGAAAATTCTCACAAATCTTCAGACATTGTGAGCCTATTCTGATTCAGATAAAAATTTTTCTACTTCGGAAACTGATTATACTGCAGCCGATTCTCATTATTATCTCCATTCTTTCATACTCGCGCTCACATGCTCGAAACAGGCTCCAGAAACTATTCGCTATTTACTTCAAGTTTCACGGTACCACAGCTAAAGCTCAAGATATGCTTCATGCCTTGGGGTTGACCATGAGCCACAAGTGGACTTGTAATGCTGTCGGTGATCTCTCCCAGCATGCTATCAAGAACATGCTTCTAGAGATCACCAAGTTTCCTTATTTCTTGTCGGAAGACAATGCTATTATCCCAAGCCGTGTTTTTTCACAGACCTTGGACAATCAAGGTAGCTTGGGGAATAGCACCGCTGCCACTATATATATCAACAAGAAAGCAACTCCTCTTTCGGCAGATGCTAATGAACGCCTTCGACTCCAACGAGCTAATGGTATTCTCAACCCTATCGGAGCAGCGGACATCTTGCAACTCGGGCTTGCCTCTGGAGCAAAGCTTTTTCCATTCTATGTTTATCAGGTTCTCCAGGTTCTTATCCGTGTTCCCGAATTCGAGTTCGAGAGCTACTCACGCAGAAGGCATCGAATCTTTACTCCCCCAACTCCAATTCATCAACTACCACATGGAAAAGACCACATCACTCAACAGTTTCTTCTTGGGACTGTTCCCTTTCCTGAAGCCAGTTTCGAGGATCATCTTAAACTCATTCGGGAATGGTCCAAGCAGCTCGGTACTGACTCAGCCGAAGAACGAAGGAAAACTGCAACTTCTCGTGTTATGGTGTGGTGCGGTGATCAGCTCACAGTCGATAGGCTTCGTGGATTATTCCGTTATCGCAGTGGAGATTCAAACTCATATGAACGACTCGATTGGATGGTCCTTTCTTTCGGATGGTTCCACCTTATGATGGCCTTTGCAAACTCCCTATATAAGCAGTATCTAGGTACTGCCAAGGGCCAAGGGTTGAAAAAGGCAATCAATCTTCTCCGACGAAAGGGTCTTGCGAACATATCAACACAGGGTATCTTTCATCAAACCCTAGATGATCTACTTCACCATGTTGCCGAAGCTCATCTCCGCGTTGATTGGCTCAGAGTGGCAAAAGCTCAGAGCTTTGCAGACCTTCGAAATAAATCACCCGAAGAGCTTCTTGACCTCGCAAAGAAACTCATTGAGCAATGTGCATCTTCTACTGCTCTGAGCTCAATGGATAGCCGTGTGGAATATCAAGATGAAGCTCAGCGGAGTACTATTCAGTTTAATCGTGACATGCTCTCATATCTCTCTCTTGGGACAGCTATACGTACTGGAGATGTCGGTGTGATGGAAACAATGATTCCTAATCTGATATTCCGATTCTCTGGAGGAGGGAGCAAACGTTACACTCTAGAAATGCTTGAGGCATTGCAGCAACTTCAAAAAGAGCTTCCACTGGATGTCGCAACTTTTCTGAAAGAGAACTGTTGGCTTGTTAACTTTTCTGGAAAGCCAGATGGGTTCCTACCAGTTGATCGAGCTCAAGAACATAACATCAAGGATATCAAGGTAAAATAATTTGTGTCTCGGTGGTTAGCTTCATGTCAACTGATTTATGCAATATTGACAGGTTACACACCGGCCAGAAGGTCCATCGATTGACTGGAAATATCTGCAAAAGCTTCATCCAGCGATTCCTGTCATTCGGAGTATTAGTGATCTCATCGAAGAGGAGTTTTCTTTGCTTGCTCGGGGTAAAAGCCACAGCTCACCATCGGTTGAACGTGACATCCAAGAACTCCAGAACACTATCATCGAATCAACCTATCACGAGTACAAGAAAGGTCGTAAATTGGACAAAGGCAATAAAGTAAAAGACTACGTTATGGATGGTATACAGAATATTATCCACAAGCCAGGGCCATTAGCTAATTGGAAGGATAATCGTACATTTGACCGAAGTTTCAAAGAGTGTTGGGAGAATGAGGGAGAGATAAGTGATTAGAGGATAAGGGTTTAAAGATTGAATGGATCACCGGCGTAATTTGGATATAGGTTAGTACCACTAATATTTGTAGATGTAACGTTATAAGTATAATGGAAAGTACCGTCAAAAAACACAGTGCCGTAAACTGGATGAGCATAGTATCCTGGACTGAATGGAAGAGTCGACGTGGTAGTCATTGGTCCCAGACTTGTAGAAGAACTCGGGGTAGTATGAGTAGCCATTGCTGAAATTGCCTCCAGAGCCTGAAAAATAAATAAATCAATATCGACCACTCAGACAATGTATACAAGCTCGTACCTTCTCAGCTGGCGCACCTGGGACTTGATTCTCCTTCTGCAATCTCGATTTCTTCTCGCGCTTCTTCTGTTCCCGCTTCTTTGCTGCTTCTCGTCTTTTCTCGGACCCAGCTTGACGGCGCTGCTGCTTCTCCTTCTTGTCCTCATCATCAACCCGTTTCAATACCTCCAAAACCTCGTCAGCATGATCTTCAGCCAATACCCAAACCAAACCCATCTTCTCAATATCATCCAACGTTTCGTGTACATACCCAGCAAGCCTCTTCAACACATTTTCCGGAAGAATAGCCTCAGCCGTATATGCACAATGCGGATACACCTTCTTCAATGTCTTCGATCTCCAATGCTTCAGGGTGGCTTGAGCAGCTTTGCGATGCTCTCCCCGACGCGCCTTGAGTGCTGTAGAATGCTTGCGCCTTGAGACCATTGCCCTCTTGCCGTTCTTATTGCGATCTTTTGATGGAGTCGAATGGACACTCCCAGGATCATCATGATCGGGTTCACCTGGTGGAGACGGAGTTACTGGCCTTGAGGGTGGACTATCTGGAGCTTGAGTGGTACTCGGAAGGTGGTTCAAGTTGTCGCAATGCCCACAACAGTATCCGAGTGGAACTATAGAAAGAATGAGTGTTTTGTCATTTTGAGTCTGATTTTAATGTCGTACGCTTTCGCCCATCCATTGGGTTGTCAAAGTATTCATCTGATATATCGCGCTCACAGGAATGCATGAGCACCAAAACTCGGACATCGGGATCCACACTCTTGAGAAATGTCTTTCCCCCCAATCCTCCGCTTTCCATCAAAACCCTATTCGTCTGCTCGTTCTCCTGTTCGATCACCTCGGTATCATTACCCCTCTCTGCCTCGATGGCATCATCTCCAGACTCGGACACTTCATCTTGACCATCAAGCTCAATCTCTAGATCCACAACCTCCTTATTTGATGAGTTCCGACTCTTCTTGACCTCCTTGAACATGCTCTTCTCAACCAAAATGATAGCTGTGGCCTCGATGGTGGGGTCGCGACCGATTCGACCTAATCTTTGTTTGAGGACGGCGAGGGAAGAGGGCACCCCAAAGTGGATTCCCACTTTGATATCTGGAATGTCGGCACCCTGAAAAACATGACTCGTAATTTTAATTTGTATAACGGTATGAATACAGACCATTCCCGCTGCTTCGGTGGCAATCAGAATTCTGATTTTTCCCTCCCGGAATCCTTCCATTACTCGCTTCTTGTCTTGACGTGAACGGAGTGCATGCAAGAAGTCAACTGCCTCATACAAACAGCTCGGCAGATGTTTACGAAGTAACCGACATGCCTTAAGAGTCGGTCTTACTGCATTCATAAAAATAATCGTCTTATCAAGCTCTTCCAAGGAAGAAGCTTGTAAGTTAATGAGAGAGAGAAGCGCTTTGTAGTCCTCAGCATTCCGCATTTCACGAACCGAGGTACAGATGTTGTGTCTATCGTTCCCAAGATTGAGAGTAAAAGACTCGTCAGCGTCAATTAATAGTTTTTCTCGGATATCAACAAGCGCAGTACGATGTAACGTGGCAGAGGCAGGTAGCAACGGTGTGTCTGGAGGCAGAAACGAGCGAAGTTTGTCCAGTTCCCCGTAAGCTGGACGAAAATCACCGGACCACTGGAAATGTATTAATCAAACGGTTAATGAAGACAAGTAGCTTCTCACCTGTGAGATACAGTGAGCCTCATCAATAACTCCGGCTTTTGTATTGCGAAATATCTTGTGTTCTCGAGCAAACATCGGAAAGTCTTCATGTTTGAGAAGCATTTCGGGCCCAATGAATATAGCCCGAATATTACCGTCCTTGAGGTCCTACACACATGATTTAGTGATGGGCATGCACGGAACATGAATTAAAACGTACCTCTCGCAGCTTTTGACTTTTCCAAGTGTCCCCATTCACAGCCGCAGCAGAGATTCCCATTTTTCTAAAGCGCGAGACCTGTAACAACACATGTTGCATTCCGCTATCAGCAGATGATACCATTTAAACCTTACCTGGTCCTCCTGCAGAATCTTCAAAGGGGATATCACAACTAATGTTGATGTCTCGGCCTTGTCATTGAGTAGAATGAGCATGAAAGGAATAGTCTTCCCATGTCCAGTTCCTGCTATGAGAACACTGTCCAAACCAAGTATAATTGCTTCTGCTATGTCAAGCTGCCATTCATGTGCTGTCCTCCCGAACCTGGAAGTAAACTGGACCTGCATATAATCCCGAGCAGTTTGAGAATTGTACATGTATTCTTGAGCAGCCTTGTCTCGAGCTTTGTCCAGATTTGAATAAGATTGTTGATGTACCCGGTTCCAGTCAGTCCTTGGAGACGGCATGAGCAGAGGGTGTCTAGGAAGATGGGTTTACAGAGCAACTCGCGGCAGTGTTGAGAGCAAGAACACGGTGACGCGTCGGTGCACGTGCTATTCTAAACGGACCGATATAGTATAATACAGAAATAGTATGCGTGACAAGAAATGACATCATGGGTGGTCTACTATACGAAATGCACCAGACGTCTTGGTATCCGCGCGAGCAAGTTTGTGCTTTCAAACTCCGCCGGACTTGTCCGGTGAGCGGGCGCGGTACAGACGGATGGGTACGAGACTAGGACTACACATGATGTTGAAGACAACATGTACAATGATGAAGAACGACGTCTATCTTGGTTCTATCGAAGAACTCGAAGAGAAACTTACACCAAACGAAGGGAACTGTCTCCACAACCTACAGCATGTGTACTGAAGGTGCACTGAATCAATAGCTAGACCCCGAGATGTTGTACACGAATAATTGGCGTTGTTGCATGTTCAAAGACCAGACGATAAAGTTATGTTCAACAAGAGAGTTATTAACGATAGTCTTTGGCCGCCTTCTTACTCTAGATCATGTGTGGACAGCACAATACTCTCGTTCATCGTATATACTTTTTCATGCTCGCAGGTCATTGATATTCTCTTACTACAAGAGATTTCTTTTACATACATAAATAATGGGCTACATCGAGTTTTTTGTTCATATTTCAGGGGCCGTACTCGTTGGGCGGTTGTAAGGGCTCCATTCACCATATTCACTAGGCGTCGTCGTATGCGGGAACGCCGAAAACGAAGAGTTTATCGTTGGTTGACCAGGAGAAACCGCCCGTACGATGGTAGAGTGTACCGGCGGAGGGAATGTTGATGGATCATCAGGATTCTGGTGAAAGGAAAAGGAAAGGCGGTTCGTGAATTTAAGAAGTGAAGTTATGTCAATGTGTGTGTAAGAGTAAGAAGAGGAAAAACATGATATGAAACTCACGTAGAGTTTGGGAGCAGTATCACTGCCGTATGAATCTCCCCGATAATGACTCATACTTCGAAGGGTGGATCCTTGCTCTGGAGAGACCCAGCCTGGTGGAGAAACGCTCGTTAGGGGCCTAGCGTTTCCGGATTCGGCACCATCAGCGACTTTCTTTTTGTTCAGGTATCGGTGAAGGAAGAAGGCCAAATAAGATAGGCCCGAGCCTGGAAGTATTTGAGGTGGTCAGTGCGTGGGAAAAACCGCGATCACACCCTCGTCAACAGAAATTTGAATTCGCGTAAGCGTTCGTCTGTACGACTCTAACTACGTATGAATGTCCCCTCTCAAGCTGGGAACTGTTTCTACAGGTCCCGTATCGTGCAGTATGTACTGGTAGCATCGTAAGTTTTAGCCGTTTCTATTGAACGTCAACCGTGACCTCAAAATTCTCCAGTAGTCGGTATGCGGCCCATCTAAGGTTCTTACATATAATGGCAATGCTGGCACTGATTCGAACCCTGCAGAACGTACACATATGTCACGCCTCCAACCACGGGACTTCGTTGAATGACGAAGTCCGAGTATAAAATGGGACTTTCGTTACCTCTCTGAACTTTCAACTGGTACCCACCCACTTTGACTTCTCTGAACGCGAATCTCAACTTTGTTTCCTGTCTCTTTCTACCATCCTCACACTCTAGGCTTCACCATGAAGGAGCCTAAGATCACGACTCACTGGGGTGACTCCCATAATCGCCACATTATACAAATGCTCGCGACTCACAACCCTGGTCTCAGAGGTCGATTGTCGATGTCGTTGTGGAGTTGCATAGCGGATACCGTATGTTTCTTTACTAACTAAGAGCACTTTTGGACTGTATCATTGCTGACTATAGTGCTCTTGTAGTTTCCAAACGATACTCGTGGATGCACTGCCCGGGCCTGGCAGGCCCACTATGATGACTACAAAGCGTATTTCGACCAGAAAATCGAAGAGTATATCAGACTTGGTCGTCACCCTGAGGTATGTGTGACGATGGTCGGAAATCTTCCTTCGACTCGACAACTTTTCTCGGCCAAAAAGCTGATACACGATCTGATTTTCACAGCCACCGAAATCAACAACTCCGGTTCAAACACGGTACAGCGCTAAGCAACGAGAATCATTCACGACAGAAGAAAAAAATCTCTTGGTTTCATTTCTAGCAGTTAACGGCCCTAAAGGAAGAGTAGGAATTACTGATTTGCAAAGGCTTATGCAGAATGTATGTTATTCTCGAAAGTTCAGCTGCAACATCGTTCTGATGAGTTTACCCTATGCTTTTGTTACTACAATGTTCCTTTTGTCATTTCCGAAGCATCCCTCGGCGGCTCGGCGAACAGCGCTGAGTTGGTACACACATTACTACAAATTCAAAGACTACTACGACCATCAAATCCAGGAATATCAGAAAGCAAACGGCTTATCTGTATCTCGGGGCTCGGTGACTTCAATCGAAGGCGTTCAAGGACTTCTTATGCTTCCACACTCCTCGAGCTCGGCTATTAACATGGACAACCATAAACGAGGAGCGCGAAGTTCTTTAGTATCAGGGCAATCTACCAGCAATAATCATGTTCAGCAAAAAAGTCAGGACTCAGAATTCATCCGATTGGGAAAGAGGAAGATTACCGCAGTGCACCCAGACTCTAACGACGACGAGGAACCCAAGAAATTGTTTCGACATCAAGGACAAAGTGTCCAATCTCAACGCCGCGAGGCTCCACAGTCGAAAGTGTCGATCCTTGATGACGAATCATCGTGGGCCTTAGATCATTCAAAGGAGAAACTTCAATCAGGCATAAATATACGAATTCTTATCCGATCCAATCCGTAACTGACTACTTGGCACGTTTACTTCTCCTCTATGACTTTCTAGGAACCAAATCACTGCCGACCTTCTTCCGATCACAAAAGAAAGCTCCGAAAACAAGTCCCCCGAGAATGCTGTTCAACGAGTATCTTTCCCAGACTCATATGATTCCAACAGCTCGAATGTTTACCGTAGACGGAGAGGAGGTTACTGTACGACAGTGGATTGAAATATGCCATAGTGAAAGAGAAGACGGTGATGAAAGCGAACCTGTCCTTAATAAAGAAGGTAAGTTCCTTTTGTATATCCCATTTCGATTTTGAAAGACGAGGAGCACGACTAACTTATTTTTGTCAGACCATGTCGAAGATCACGCTAACCAATGTCCCGAAGGTCCGACTGAAAATGACCAGACCACGAATCGTGCCAACAACGCAAACGCTCACCACAACGATACTATATTTGAAGAGAATCAAGATCATAGCAATAGCAATCCCGAAGATGACTTACTAGTATATGTCGATTCCCCGAGAAATACACCGTTGTTAGCTGCTCCCTCTCCGGCCCAGGCGCCGTCTCCGCTATGGATTCCGAGTCGGACGGTGTCTCCACTAGGCTATCCTCGCTCCAGTCTTTCTATGGCGAGTCCTTCTCAACAACTAGAGCCTCCCACTGGTTCAGGCAGCGTCAACGAACTCAGAAGAGCCAACGCGGGGTCGAGTAGAGAAACAGCCCGAGTAAATTTGACATCGAAATCAACATCCCCACATTTTCAAGAATTTGTCGTTATTGAAGATCGTATGTCCGATTCCGACATGTCTCTTTTTTCGGTACCCAAATCATTCATCCTCCTTTGTTTCATCATCTTTTGTAGGTGTACAGGCTGGTCGCACTTCTCCTTCACCTCCACATCTATCACCTGCTTCTGTCAGTTCAGCCTTGCATCGTTCGGTTCCAGCATCATCAGACTCGAGGTCTCGCAGACCTTTACACCAAACCCAAGCGAAATCTAACCTCACAGCACCCGTCATGAAAACACCGCCGGCCCTGTCCATCGAGAAGACAGGTAACACGACAACAACTTGTGTGAATTGCATCACAAACAAAAAAGGAAAAGAGAATGCCGAAACGAACGGTTTCGGTGAAGATCCGACCACCGCTCAGGGACGTGTGCAAGAATGGGGCAGGTTGGCCACAGCGTCTTTGGGTATGCTAGTAAAAGGGGAGGCAGAGATATAGTGATTGTATGCCTTTTTGATGGTTTCTCTTCGACGATCTTTGCTATATCTTTTCAAAGAAACATTCATGTTTGTCGATAGTAGGATGTAAAAATTCGATTTTAGGTTCATCCGCCTTTCAATACGTGTTCCAACATGTATATGTACAAAAATCTCCCTGACCGTGATTAACTGATTCCATGCTGGAGCTTGCTTTACCGGCACTTGTTGATGTCTGGAGCGACCTCAAAGATATTTCATAAGTTTTTCGCCCTCTTGGAAGGCAGTCTACTGAGATGCTCGTATCTGCAACTTTAGTCACGAAGTGAGAGGAAAGCATATGCGTATATCCGAGACCCACAGTTGCATGTTTACACGTCTCCTATGAAAGCCGTCAGCGGTCAAGGACGAATGTCTCTTGAGTCTTGATCCCGAACGTTGAGTAGATGAGAACAGGGACTCGTGCAAATGCGTTTAATCTGATAGTCAAAAAAGAAACGTTACAACAATGCCAACAGGATACAAGGATAAGACAGTACGTATACAAAAAGTATTATAGAAAAAACATTGAAATCGTAGTCGTGGTAACATTGTCAGTTCCCCCACTGTACTCTCGTCATTTTCATAAGGATTCAACTAATTATCAGTGACATTATCCCCGTCTAATTCCCCAAAAAAATGCTCCAACAACCTCTCATGAAATTCTGGATCCTCCTTAATACCCCTTATCGCACCTCTCTCGATCTTCCTTACTTCAAACATCTCCTCCGAGTACCGCACCTCTCTTGCTCCCGCTTCGTTCACCCAATCCATCAACCTTTCCATAAGAAGCACAAGTCTCGCCGATTCGCATTGATCACAATATGCATGATCCTTGAAGCAAAAAATATCGCCTTGACGTGTGGGTAAGATCGTCAATTGTCGTCCATCATCACGATTCTTGTGAGTTTGTCTCCTCGCTAAGTCATGAAACTCAATAAGAGATGTTGGTTTCTTTACTGCACGACCCTTTCGAGCAGACACCTTGTGAGACCAAGCGCGAGCATGCAGTTGCATGTTGTCGAAATGATTATTGAGGATGAGGCGTACATTCTCGACGAGATCTTCATCGATGCGTGGGAAGATGTAATCTAGATCGTCCAAGGGAAGGGGTGGAATGTTTTCGTTCTCCATGATTTTCATCAGTTCGGATTGGAGCTCGGCTTCGAATTGAAGACGGGGTTTGAGAATTTCGGGCACCGTTAGGGTTGGATAAGGGTTGCTAAGGATAAGAAAAGAAAAAAAAACGCAGTTAAAAACTTGGACATTGAATCGAATGATGAGTGAGAGATGCCCTGAACTCACGATGCATTTCGAGTTCCGGGACGTTGGAGAGGAGTCAAAATAATGCTCGGAGGCTTTGAGGATCGAGGCATGAGTGAAGACCCAGATACGATTGTAAGATTGTAACGAGAGGCGAAACAAAGAGGAGAGTATCCAGTCTTCTGGGAACTCGAGTAGGACTTGTGCTTTTGAGTACTGACTGACGTGCTGCAGAAACCAGAGCTTTATATACACTGGATTTCATAGTGCCATATTTAGAGTCTGGGGCGAGTTGGACAAGCTGTGGCACGGTTATAGATGCCAAAGCACACGAGTGGTTTGTCGCGATTATGCCACCAGGTCAATAAGATAGAGTAGACCCAAATTTGGTATGTGGACACCGGCCCACATGTGCTTGGACCAACGTATTGCACAATGACTTGGAAACTGGACATTGCTCCAAGTTTTTGATTAATAAACCCATTGTTAACACGGGGATATCGATAGTGAACGACGTGCGGCAAATGACAAACCATCGGGAATCGAGGATTCAGAGTTAAAACCACAGACAGAAGCAAAGTGATCGTGTAAGTTATATGCCGTATCAGTAACGCATGCCCATATTGCGGTTGTTACGATGAAGACACATTTTTCCTCGAGAAGACAATGGACCCGGGGAACCGCGAGTGAGATTACTAAAAATTTTAAGACTTGAAAGGCTCGGACGACTCGGACATGTAGAGGCAGGCCGCAGAAGCCGCAGAAAGACACGTGTCAGGGATTACGCCGGCCCTGCCCTTAAGACTCAGATTACATAATTAGACCATATAACTGGCGGAACGAATTGTGAGTGACGAAGTCCGTATAGCACCCATTCTCTCTTATCCCATTGCTTAGCTTCCTACAAACAAACTTAACTCCATCATGGCTCTGTGTTCCAAATGCGGCAGCCCTAGTTTTCACCCCAGGATATCAATCCAAACAGACGAGGTTCTTCAGCAATTGCGTTCTTCTGTCGGATTCCAGGACCAGGCCGTCGTAAAGCCACTTCTACGTGATGCTGAGAAGGACCTCGTTGACTACGATACGGAAATTGCTCAGTTAGAGATGGCTATCTCCGTCGTCAAGCACAAACGCACGCGTTTGGAGCGTTACATTGCCAATTGCCGCTCGCTCCTGTCCCCCATTCGTCGCCTTCCTCCGGAGATCCTCACTCTCGTCTTTCTCTGTCTGTGCAGAGACCAAATTATAGGGTATGATACCGTTGATTTCGACATAGTGCTCCCGGCCTTTGAGTTGAGTCGGGTTTGTGCTAGCTGGCGGGAAGTCGCTCTAAACACACCTGCCATTTGGAGTAACGTGTTGTTCGATTTGAGGGAGGAATTCTCTACCCAGCAAAGAATCAATCTGTCAGAATCTTTTATTCGTCTTTGCCTTGAGCGGTCAGCTCAAGTACCGTTGAACCTAACGCTATCCCCCGATTTTGACATAGAAATGGACAACGATAGATATGCTATTTTTGATGCAGTTCTGCGGCCAACGTCTCATCGCTGGCGTTCGTTGACGATCAGCTCCTACACGGAGGACATTGCAACCCTATGGTCAGAAATCACGGATTTGAGCACCTTGGAATATCTCGAGACGGATGTAGAGACTTTGGGGTTGTCATTGAAGTCATCCTCGGCTCTTTGTCAAGCATCTCATCTCCGGTCTCTTTCTCTATCTGCCGCGTGTACCGGACTTGATTTCACACCACCACCGCAGACATTTCCCTGGGCACAAATTTCCACACTCGAGCTTTCTTATATGCCATGGGGATGTTACTTTAGCATATTACGCCAATGCCCCCATATTACCAAGTTTTTCGTTTTTCAGCCAGATGGGCCCTTCTCCCACGAAGGGATCGATACCATCACTCTAGATCGTCTCAATCATTGGGAATTCCATTGCCATTCGGTAGAGGCGCTTGATTCCAATTTCTTCTCAATGATGACAGTCCCTGCTTTGAAGCACCTCTCAATTTCTATGTCGATTCCCTTCGCTAAACACATACTTGGCTGTAAAAAATCAGAGCCATGTTGGCCTCTCGACATCTTTTCCAGGTTCGCGGCAAGGTCTAGTTGCACCCTAACCTCCTTCTGTATCGATTCTCCAATCGTCGAGTCCGATTTCTTATCCCTTTTGCACCTTTTCCCTGATCTGATGGAACTAGACATCAGAGAACCGTGGTCGAATCCTTTCCCGAGTAAGGTCATCACCGATGGCTTTCTCAACGGGCTTCACACTACACGTCTTATCAGCGATCCATTCGAAGACCAATCTCCTATCCCATGTCTGCGTCGTCTTTTGCATCTCTCTCTTCGTGTTCGTGGTCCTACTTTTACGCCTCAGACATTGATCGAAATGGTCAAATCGAGGTGGATTCCAGATCCAGTATACTCATCCCAAGTCGGAATCGCTTGCTTGCGATCGATCAAGGTCATTGGTGATCAAAGGGCAGCGAAAGAACCACTGGCTTATAAACCGTTGATGGAACTGGAAAGGTTTGGACTGCGAGTTGAGATTTTGTGATCATGTATTATTGTTTTTCCTAGTACGGTTTGATGTTGCACAATGATCGTCCTCCAAATTATCGGAATATCGTGTTTTGGACTATAGTTACGGTACATACAACCCTTAAACACCTATGAGTAATAAAGAAATGGGTCGAGGTCCGTCAAGACGAGTTAGCCGACATACTTTCCAATTTACTTACGAGCAAATAGATCTCCGATGCCCTAAATGTATCTCTGCATGGCGGGGGCAGCCTGCACCACAACAAGGGCTCTTGGCTTTGGCGTCAGCGTGATTTATAAGTATAGAAAGACCCTTCTCAAAGGATTGGAGCCTGAGGCTGAGAGGGCTGGAAGCCACGATATGTTACAAGTATCTACACCACTCCCAGTATTGACTAGAAGAATTCTCGTATACACAAACGGCTCGGAGGCTGAACCTGGAGCCAACAACTTTCAATCCAAACACGAACAAATTTATGGTCCGCACGAGAAAGTGACTTTGTCACGACAGAAGTTTCGTCGATAAAAGACTAAAAGTATGCCACGGGACAAGGGGTGTCAGATCCGTCCGATCTAGACCCTGTCAACTTCACGTGATGAATATGCCGATCCAAGTTTCCTAAGTTACTTAAAGTTAGTTAGTACCTTGCCCACAGTGTATTTCTCTTACAATATGCAAAAGAGATGGCATCCGAAACATCACGACGTGTCTTGACTGCATAGGTTTTTCCCTTTAGCAGTACAACAGAAACATCGGTTCCAAGAAAACTAGAAGAAGTTAGGGGCTGCTGACTATAGACATGCAGCTGGGATAGATCGGTATGTACATTATAAAGACTTTGGGTATAAGTATCTACAGAAAAAGAATTTGAGTCATACCAAGTGCTTATTGTAAGGAGAACGCGTCGACGGCGACGCGTTGCGCGACGTGAAGTAGTGGTGGTAGTTTGGGTCCTGGGACACGTCACTACGTCAGAGCCTTTGGCATTGGCCGCATATCGGCATGTCTACTGAATAGACACCCCCCCCGTGAGACCGGGTCAGAATCGGACAGATCTGACACCTCTTGCCACGGGATCCGAAGCAAAATTAAATCGCGTAAACTTGCCGTTATTTTCAGTTGCCGCGCACTCTTATGTCATTTTTTGACATCAACACACTTTCAGCGTGACATGTGACATGTCAAAAATCGCCTTCGTTCCACATCCGCAAACTTAATGTTCAGCTGTAGAGCTCTTGGGATTATTCTTCAAATTTATAATTTATGATTGATCTTATATTACGTAGATACTTCTGACTCGAAAAAAGATCCTAACAAACATATTTTCCTTATGTGAATATATCATTGAGAACACAACTGGTGGCAACATTGTAGTAGTGCTTCGCAAGATTTAGCCATGTGTTGTTTAGTATGGTAGTACACTGGTGCCTACATCAATGGTGAAAAAATTTGCAAATTCATGTACATGTGGGTGTCAGTTGAATGGTAGTGTATTGTGTAGATGGTAGATGATATTTTTGTAAATTGTGTACGAGCACTTGATGTTTATAATCATATGTTCACATAAATGGAATAGGTGAGGATTTTTATATTGTTTTTGAGTCAGAAATATCTATGTAACATAAGATCAATCATAAATTTGAAATTTGAAATTCCCAAGAGGTCTACAGCTGAACATTAAGTTTGCGAATGTGGAACGAAGGCGATTTTTGACATGTCACATGTCACGCTGAAAGTGTCAAAAAACGACATAATAGTTCGCGGCAACTGAAAATAACGGCAAGTTTTTGCGATTTAATTTTGCTTCGGATCCCGTGGCATATAAAAGACTAAAAAACTGATCAAGAGAACTTTCTCAAGCTCGTGAGCATACTCCTTACCTGTTCAAAAGATCAGGTTGATTTCAACGCGCACTATCGTTAAAGTGACCTACGGAATTGGAGTTTTACCCCGTGAAGGCAATCTTAAATCGAAAGTGCAAGTCAAGTATCTCAACACGGTTCTTCACGCCGGTGTTTTCGGGACATTTTGGGTTGTAATTATAAGTGTTTGAGCAAATGACCCACAGCTCTCTTGATCTCGAAATCTGATAATATCTTTTACACCATCTCAAAGAATTTGCCCAGGCGTACATATCGTGCTTTCCTCGGTGTTGCTTATGACAGTGTCTGTTTTGTCAACGTTTGATATCAGAAAGTTGAAGAAAATGGAAAGGTCGTTGATTTGACTGAAGAATAGAGACCTTGCGCTTAGCCAACCGTAGCCAACCGTTGCGCAGCCGATGTGCAGATTTGGCTGAATATGACGTCAATTCAAATCTGCGCAACGGTTGGCTAAGCGCAAGGTCTCTAATATGAAATTGAAGCTTCATTACAGGTGAGTAATTACCCTATTTCTAATAGGTTGTAATGCATTGATGGGCTGGCACTATACACTGAAATTTCTATCTGTTTTAAGTGCGAAAAAGCCGTCCGGTACCATTTCTGTGCTCCATCGAGGTTCAGACAGCTAAACTCAAAAAACTCATCTGTCCATTGAGTACTCTTGAAAAGGAGTACTAACAAGTATATAATATGAGGCATTAGTAAACGTAAACTTTGGAGTCTGGACAGACTTTTACTCCACTGTATTGGACTCCTGGTTGTTTTCGAGTCTGATACGAGAGTACTTAGCCACAGGACTGAGCTCCGACAACTGAAGATAATATCATTGAGAGTGGTAAATTCAACTGTAAACCCCGTTAGGTGGCTGTTTTGCATTCGGCACATATTAGTGCCAGCTCTGAGTTGATGTTAAGCGCAATTGTTCTTATGCCGCCACACTATTTAGGTTCGGTTTCAAGATTTTTGAATTTGGGATGCCGACCTCTACCATTGTCCTTTTCGCACAAAACTTAGTCCAAAATTTCAAGATTTTCATGCAGAGCCTTTGCCGCGCCGTGCTTTGTACTTGTTTGCACTGGCAGCACGTGACGTGTGAAGCTCATCTTTGTTTGGCTCTGCCACTGTTCAGCTGGCTATAAAAACCGAAAATCTCACCCTTCGCGTGTCTCAACTCTTCTGCCATGGACCCCCTACCTTTCGACGAACTACACTCAGACTCGGACTCTGAGGCTTTCTCTCCGTCCAACATGAAAGGATACCTGCCGCCTGCAAAGATTGATAGGTACATCGATGTCGTTGTGAGATTCTTTGTTCTTTTTCAGTCTATTCACCGTTGAGCTCATCGTATTGATACCTACACAGGGTGGAATTCGTAAACACACTAAGGATCTTAGGGTCAAACCGTTGCCCATAGCAGCCATGATCTCCTGTTCTGATCCTCCCCAACCTGGTCTACTGGATAGTTCTGGTCAACGTATGCCCCTTCACGATAGAGATGCCGAACCAACCGAATTCTTGGAATACTCTGTCAAAAATGTGTGTCTAACTCTTATGACTTTTTCGATTTCTTGTCATTCATCCCATGACCGATAGGACAAATTGAAAGCCTCTAATCCGCGATGGGATACATTTGTTTCAGAGAAGATCGCTGGCCCGCTGACCAAAATGAACGCACATTCCATCTCCCGACGGGCCTCCCTCTCTGCTCTGACCGTTCAATCCGGTCCGATGAATCGTCGTATTTCGTCAGTTCATTTGCTTTCTTTCTGTGTTTCCTCTCCCGTGTGTTTGCAGAGCTCTCATATCTTTTTCAAAGCGTACCAAAGGTCGATGTTGCTCATTATGCCACCGCTTTCGTCTTTCTTCCCACCGACTCTACTTCCCTGAAAGTCAAAGTTACCTCCGGCCAAACCGTCGAGCGTTTCAAGATGACGGAAGATCTTTCCTTTTCGGCCCAGATACTCGTTTGTTACACCGGAATTGACCAAATCGAAGTCGAGTCCACTCATTCGATCAGTTATCTGACTTACAACATCCTCGCGGTGGCTCCTCGCAACCTCGTCATTCAGCCTGAGTCGATTCCTTCTCTCTCCGACATCTCCCCTGTAGTCCCGGAGTTGAGAGACGTTTTCCGGACTTGGAAATGGTTACTACAGAATACCCGAGACGTGTCTGCGAAGAATGCTCCAGAGCACGTTCTCTACATGCTGAATTCATCTGGGTGTGTTAGCTCTGAACGCGACAAGTCCCTCATCGGTCACCTGGTTCCTCTGGCTAAAGCTTATGGGTTCGGTCTTCGACTCGTTGAAGTAAGGCATAATACACGATCAGTACACGAGATTGATCATCCTTACAAAGAATACGAGGAGATTTTCGACAAATGGGATAAGTTGGAACGGACATTGAGGATTGAGGATGGGACGGATGTGACTGTCGAGGTCGAGATGGAAACCTTCACGGACTTGAACCAAGAAGAGGTGGACATTTCTGAGGAGTTGATGGAACAGATCCAACAGAAAATTGAGAATAAGAAGTATATTTCCCAATGTGGACCTATTGAGCGTAGGAAACACAAAGCTAAGCTAGATGGAATCGATACGACAGTAAGTCGGACTGCTTGACAACTGTTTGCTGGACGATTGGGACTCATGAAGTTTTCCTATGATCAGTTATACTCCGATATACTTTCCTTGACTCATAGTAAGTGTTTAAATTGTTTATCCGTAGTGAGCTCACTAACGAAATGTTACAGCCCGACATGCACTTTTCCTTCTAATCATTCCCAACCACAAGTGAAATCGGGTTATGTTCTTCGGGTCAGTTGTACTAAATCGCGTATTGGTCTGTAATAATAAATACGAATGTCACGGTGCTAAAGCAGTGATAAATTACCATGATTTATGCCGTTGGTCGCTGTTTCACAATGTCAGTTATAAATCAAGGCTACATTCTAAGTTCCCTTAATCGTGATCGTGCTACCTCCTCAACTGATCTTTAATTCTCTGTTCACTTACTTCCCCTTCATCAATCATCCTCTGTGCCTTTTTCTCTTTGTTGGGGTGCGCGCACAGAAGGAGCGCTATAAATAATTCCTGTGAAACTTCTCACGTTTCTAACCTTGCCCTGTAATATTCTAACTACGTGGTCCTTCTCTGTTGCCAACACTTTGTTCTGCTGCCCTCGCTTGGGAAACATTACCCTGCTTCAAGACTTGGGTTGGTTTGTGTTGTCATTACATCCGGCACAAGTCAAACTATAGTTTCGGCCTTTGCCGCCTCATCTCTCCCGTGCAGCGAGCTCACAAGTTCTTTTGTACTCCTTTTGTAAAAAAAATAAGAGCGACAGGGTCTTCGTGCCTTTATTCACAAAAGGCGTTTCTTGTCTATTGTATCCCTCTGTCGCTATGCAGCTGGATATAAAATCAAAGAATCCACTTTCCACATCGCAACTCTTCTGCGATGGAACCTCTACCTTTCGACGAACTACACTGGAATCCAGACTCGGAGACTTTCTCTCCATCCTCGATCAAAGGATACCTACCGCCTGCAAAGATTTATGAGCATATTGATATCATGGTGAGATTCCTGACTCTTTAGAGGCTACAGTCCATTCATGTAGCTTATCTTGTTGGTATCTCCGCAGGACGAGCTTCGTGAACATACTGAGGACCTGAGGATGGAAACCTCGTCCATAGCTGCCATGGTTTCATGTTTAGACCCCCCTCAGCCCGGTCTACTGGATAGTTTTGGTCAACGTATCCCACTTCATGATCTTGAGGCAGTCGGACCAGTAGAATACACTGTCGAAGATGTGCGTCTACTCTTACGGCTTCATTCTCGTCTCATTACTCATCCTTGACCGATATCGATAGGACGGCTTGAAAACCTCTAATCCAAGATGGGAGCCATTCGTCTCGGGGAAGATTGCTGGTCCTCTTGAAAAAATGAACGCAAACCCAGACTTGCAATGGATCTTCCTCTCTTCCCTGACCATTCAACCAGGCCCAGTGAATTGCCGCCTTTCGTGAGCGCAATTTCCTCTTTACCTTCAAACTAGAAATCACGAGCTCCAATGCCTTTTTTTCAAAAGTGTACCAAAGGTTGACGACGACCATTATGCTACGGCTTTTGTCTTTCTTCCGACCGACTCGACTTCTCTGAGAGTCGAAGCCTCCTATGGCGAAGCCGTCGAGCATTTCGAGATTGAAGAAGACCTTTCTTTTTCGACTCAGATATTCGTTTGTTATACCGACATCGACCACGTCAAGGTCAAATCCACTCATTCGGTCAGCTATTTGACCTACAACATTTTCGGTCTGGATAGCGATGATGAGTCGATCCCCTCTCTCTCCAACATCTCACCTGTAGTCCCGGAGCTAAGGGACATTTTCCGTACCTGGAAGTGGTTATTGCAGAACAAGGAAGATCGATCAGCGAAGGACGCTCCAGCACACATTCTTCACATGCTGGAATCGGAAGGCGATTCTCTTAGCTCCGAGTCCGAATGTGACGACAATACCCTCATCGCACACCTAGCTCCTTTGGCTAAGGCGTATGGCTTTTCTCTTTTGCTTGTCAAAGCGAGACACATAAGGCAATCGGAACACGAGATAAGTCATGAGTACAAAGAATATGAGGAGATTTTCGACAAATGGGACGACTTGGAACGGGATTTGAAGATCGAGCACGGGAAGGATTTGATCACCTATGTCGACGTGAAAGTCACGGATTTGAACGAAAGGGAGGTGCATGTCTCTAAAGAGTTGAAGAAAACGATAGAAAAGAAGATTGAGGATGATGATTACATCTCCCATTGTGGATGTTTTGAAAATAGGGATCACGAAGTTGAGTTAGAAGGAGTCGACACAGCGGTAAGTCCGGGCTCCTTGACAATCATTTGTCGGGCGATTAGTACTCACCAAGTTTTTCTACGATCAGTGTTACTACGATACACTCTCCCTGACTCACAGTGAGTATTTAGATTGTTTTCCGCATTTGTGAGCTCGCTAATGGAACGCTACAGCTCGACACGCACTTTTTCTTCTGGTCGTCCCCAACTGTAAATGAAATCGGATTACTTGTGTTTTTTGGGTTATGCTAAATCCCTTGATCGTTTGTAACAATAAATACTACGAACTGTGCTAAAGTAGTGATCAATTGTCATGATTCACCGTTACCTCCTCTCACACCGTTAGATTAGAATTGTAACTTGGTCCCCACAAATGTAGGTATATCGATCTTCTCAACCCTCGACCCGCTCTCTCGGGTTGGAGACTCAGAGGTCTACCAGCTTTGCAGCCATCAACACTCCTCGTGTCCATCCTTGCTTGTTTCGACAGAACACGACAGAACACGACGATCACACTTCCTTTCATCATCACACTTTACCTCCAGCGAAGCAGCCATGGTGAGAACTTAATCTCATCGGTAGTTGATTCGTATTCGTTGAGAACAATGGCAACGTAATATGTGATCAAGATAAGACCGAGTTTTTCAGTGAAATTTTATGTGTGAGAGGACGGTAAATACATGGTCACGAGCCTAATTACATATACTTTTCAGAAACAAACAATCAACAACAAACGTTTCTCCTCGCTGTCACGATGGACACGAACCAACACCAGCGTCCTTCTAAACATAAGCAACAACAACAACAGGATTCTCCAAACAGGGGGTATCTCTTCACTTACTCCCTCTGATAACTTATGACTTTAACTTTGCGAATAGATCCAGGCGAAATTCACCTACCATGGATAATGTAACTCTCTTCTGCTGCCTTGTCAACAGCAACACTCTTTTCCCGATGGACATCTCAAGCTCGCTCACTGTTGGCCATCTAAAGGAGATGATCAAGGAGGAGAGACCATATGACTTCACAGAGATCAGAGCTGACAAACTCGAACTGTTCAAGGTTTCTGTCCCGGACGATGACGACTTCACGAAAATATTGGCTATTAAAGGTATCGAATCCCTGAAGTCGACTATGAAGCTTTTCGAACTCTTCCCCAATGAAAACTCCGAGAAAACTATCCATATCGCGGTAAAGATACCGGCTAGTGAGTCTTTTGCCTTTGGTTCACTTCCCTTTGATTAATGTTCGACTCTCTCCTCTCGCTCATGTATCCCTTCTTGTCCGTCAATCCAATCCAACATCATGGTCATGCTACTCCACACCCAATAATTCTCAATGATGATAGCCTCTCCCAACCTCCGAAATGTCTTAGACAGATGTCATATTCTCCAAGAGATTCAGACAGGTTCTTATTCTCATGCCGAGGTCATTTACAACTCCCGTCCTTTGGAGCTGAGTGCACCAATCATGATATATCATCCCGTTTTCTCAAAATTCGTTCGGTCATTGTCTGTTCCTGCGACCACCCTTGAATTCACAGATAAGGAATTAGAGGACGCAATATCATTCATCACAGTCATGTGTGAATTTTATGACGACAGGGGCACTTGGAGGGATTACGTTCACAGTGTCTTGAAGGGTTTTGTTGTCGACTCTCCCATAACACTCAATAGGGTTTGCATAGTTTTACCTGACGCTTTCTGTCGGGCCTTTTGTCCCCTACTACCCAGAGGCGTCTATGCCTATTTCAACATTGAAAGGATCACAAACGAAATTGGCGAAGGCAATTGGGATCCCATTGCACTGGCTGAACGCGATTATGCGACCATTGTTACCTCGGATGAGGTAAGTTGAGTGTATTTTTTTTATGAAGTGTCTGCGACTGATTATCCGCCGTAGTATACTTCCATTCGAGAAGCGTGTTGCTGCCCCACCCTTCTTATTGGGATGTCGGGTCCACATCTGGTTGTCAGCGGCGCTGTCTTTACGGAACGTCTGATCTCCGAGCGCCTGACTGACTTGATCCGTATTGTTCCAGGACCTACCAATGGTTCAGAATCTCCCCTCGACTACCTGGCCTGCAGAGTTGCCCAATTATTTCGAGTCATCAGAGAGGCCTCTGAAGAGCTCAGGACCTTCTATAGAGAATTGAAACCTCAACCTCGACCCAGAGATGGCGGGTATTGTTTCCCTCCCCACTTTGACAAGTATTCCATTGGGCAAGACAACTTTCAAATCACATATCTCGAACGTTTGAGCCATAATTCCCCTGACAAGGCTATCTTCAAGGCGGAGGCGAGGAACATTACTTCAGGGGTGACCTGTGAAGTTGTGGTCAAGTTCGCATATTCCTACAGTCAAATGGGTCACGAGCTCCTGGCTTCTTGTGGTTTTGCCCCTGCTCTCAGGTACTGCCAGCGAGTCGATAATGTGGGTGGTATGTCTGTCATCGTGATGGACTGGGTGGCGGGTGAACATGTTCCTGATGGAATCAAGGATGCTGAGGTGATTCAGTCCTTGAGGAGGGCCGTGAAGGTGCTACACGAGAATGGACTTGTTTTTGGTGACCTGTGTGCGTCGAATGTGTTGGTGAAACAAGGGGAGAAGACTGTCATGCTTGTAGACTTTGATTGGTGTGGTCCTGAAGGCTTTGCGCGGTATCCTTACGTCAACATGCACCGTGGGGGTTTGATTGAGAAAGCGCACGATGCCCATATGTTCCACTTGCTCACGGGTGTGCATCTTGATGAGAATGATAATGGTAGTGTAGCGTAGCTGTTCTTACTCACTGTTGCTCAAGATGTGTTATATTGGCTGAGACTGTCATATGTATATAACTGTGTCTAAGTCGACCGGTTTAGCACCTCACGCCTCTTGGTCAGGACCTTACAAAAGAGTATACTCTGATCAAGACCACCTTAGTACAGCTAAGTACTGGAGTTTCCGAGATGACAATAATTAAGAGCGATAAATTCAACGACACCTGGTAAGTATAGCAGCAGGGCTCCTATGTTGATCATTCTACTTTCATTACCTGCAATCCTTTCTCGACCGACCATGAACTCTCTGTCTACTTACCTTCTCCGTGCTCTTTTGTCTATTTGCAAACAGTGATTATTTTTTTGGTGGGCTGTACGCACGGAGCAGAATTAGCACTATATGTAGATATTCTATAGTAAGCCAATTTAGTGAATTCTCCTTTGATCAAACTTATACGAGCTTGAGTTTGAGTTTCACTATCAATTTACAAGCCTTTCGAGTCCTCCCGGTCGGATCTTACTTTATCTGGACCTCTCTTATATTCTACGAGGCTCATGTATCACGTATTACTGCTTTCTACATATATTCCTGTGAATCTTAGCTTGCGATTCTAGCCACACCTTTACAGCGGTAAGTCCGACTCTCACACTCCCACTTTACCTCCATCGATATAACCATGGTAACAACTAGACCTCATCGGTAGTTGCTTCGTTTCTATTCGAAGACAGCGGTAACTGCAGTTGTTCGGATTGTCATAGATGGAAGTTATTATCGTTTTAGAAAAAGAGGAAGACGGAGCGGAGGAGAGGTGCAAAGGACAAGACGGGATGGAAGAGAGAATAACCCAGGCTTTCACTCCTGATCATGGTAACACTTTCAAACGACCCTTCTACTGTGTGCGCGCGGGTATGGGGTAGGGTTTAAAAGTAAGGATAAGAAGAGGAGATTATTGAGAGTGGGACGTACTCGGAAACTTAGAAACTCCCTTCCAAACAACAATATTGCTAGCCATCCGACGTTATCATTCGACACGCAGCCTTTGGGAAACCCAAGAAGGAGTGGCAAGGCTTCGACTCTTTCGCTCTCATCTACTCCCATATACATAGCACGACTTTTCTTACCAATCAGCCAATTCCAAGTCTTCCGTCTGTCGAGTCTAAAGAATCCTCCTAGTCTCAATGGTGGATTTGAACGACAAAGAACTACTCCAGGTACATCTACTCGAGGTCAGATGTATCAAAGCCGTGAAGCAGACTGAGAAATCGACTATTGCAATTACAGGCCCTTTGGGATTCGTCCTGAATGGTAATGGCGACAGCAGTACCATTGAGGATGGATGAGCCGAATTCCACTTCCAATTGCCTCTCCATGGAGAAAAGCAACAGCTTAATTGTATCGTAAGTAGCCTGATTTGCATAGATGCACTGGGGAGTGGAACGTAGATGACATAGCTAGTATAGGCTGTGATTCGGAGGCTGGGGGAATTGGAAAAATAGTAAGCGACTGTCATTTTAAAAGTGGGGCCTACCTTCGGGTTCATACTTTGGACCATACCTCCTTTTGTAATATACTCTGACCCCAAATCTCATCTTGGTCAGTTGAGATTGAAGTTCGAATACTCGCGACAAGTGCACGGGAGATAAAATCACCGAGAATGATATTCATCTATTCTTATTCTTTACTCAAGGATAAGCGTTTTATCCCCTCACCGGCCCTTGGACTGTGCGTAGTAAGTGAGTGTTTCCTGTCAATACTTTTCTTAATTTTGTAAGGATCAGGCATCAGAAATGGACGCCGTGAATCATACCATGCTCAGATCATTAAAGACCAACTTAGGAGATTGTCGCAAACATATGCTAACTGCCCAACGTGGCATGGTCGAGAAGCTTTAAAAAAGCAGCAGACGGTTAACCGGAGTTCTGTTGTCGGGATATCAATGAAAAAATGTCGGTGCTCTGGCAAGTATACTGGGCGATTCAAACCTAAGGCCAAGAAGTAGCACCGGAGAGAAGTGAACATTGTGGAGAAAACGTTAACGGCGCTGGGAGAGCCGAAAGGTCCGTTTGTCAAAAAACTGATCGAAAATGAATTGGGAAAGATTTTAGCGGAGATCTTTTCATTCTGTAGATACCCACAGAGAAAGACGAGGTCAGGAACAGGGTAAGATGGCTGTCCATATGACTTCATCATAATTGAGTCCTGATAATCTTCATACATCCTTTTGATGCACTAGAAGCAGTTGAACTGACGGCTGGAATGGACCCGCCTCATCCCGGACCAATGAGCGTCAGTGCTAGCTCTTGATAAGTTCATTCAGAAAGCACAGGTAGCAGATTTAGCGTGTGAGAGAAGCAAAAGAAGTTGGATTGTAAGGTTGAGTGAATGTGTATGTACAGCCTGGGTACAGAGAAGAGACCGCATGGAATTCGGCGATGTACTATTCTAAGCGCTCACCTCAAAATCTTTAAATGAAGCACAACGCAAAGGCCCAGACTTTAAGCTCGTTCTTCTCTGTCCGATACCTATTCCCCACCCTCCCGGAATTTAGCCACTTGTTAATTCAAACCAAAAACTACTTGCTGCTGCTGTATACAGCCAACGGATGGATATCGCTCTAGTAACCCAACTTCAGTCGGTCTCGGTATGTTTTTTTTTTTGCATTATGCTGAACTGGGGAAACGTGATAGACTGATTTGATTTACCTTTAGTATGTAAAAGGTGCTATTTGGTCTTATATATGTTCCTCCGATGCCTTTGGCTTAACCCTAACTTTCTTTACGAAGTCTCGTGCCTCGCGCTCCTGGTAAGTTGACACAATTCTTTTTGATTTTCACACCAATGACTGAGGTAATCCCTTCCTAGATATACGACATCGTCATCAAGTTAGACAGCGAGGTAGATATTTTTTTTCGTCGATCTTCACATGCAAGTTCTAATCTAGTTTGTATCTTTTGATTCAGTTTCAACACATCTGGTCCGCTAACTGGACCTACATCAAAATTCTTTACCTATTTACTCGCTACCTGCCCTTGATAGATACCTCGATCACATTTCGAAGTAAGTAATATATTGCTTCTCGTAATGTCCAAGATATTGACCAGATACCTCATTTTGATAGTATGGATCAATGTTGATGGTCAGGTAAGTTGTGCAAGTTCACATCCTCATCACTGTGAGATCTGATAAAGATTTCCTTTTTCATGCTTAGAGCTGTAATGTGTTCGAAACAGTTGTTACAAGTAAGCCGATAAATCAGCACAAACCAGAAAGTCTGATGATAATATTCCTTTCTGAATAGTACTCGCTGCATTGGGAATAGGCGTAGCCGAAAGTAAGCCTGTTCTTTCCATCTAAGTATTGATTGAGCTAATCAAGCCATCGATTCTTATCTTTCTTGTCATTAATACGAAACAGTTATTCTAATGGCCCGTACATATGCATTGTACAATTGTTCAAAGAAAATTTTGATCGTATTCATCTCCTTGTGGCTGGTATGATGCGCTTATCCATTACAAACGAGAGGTTATGAACTCAAGATTTTCTTTTCTTGTCTTTTTATTCATCCAAAGGTTTTTGCCGCTGTTGTGGCGTGGTCCGTCAGTACTTGGAGCTCACCCAGCTCGTCAAGTAAGCTTCGCTGATACATTCCGTGACCGATTATTTTGCTAAAGGAATTCCCGCAGGTGGAGGTATTCAATGCAACTTCGGAAGTTCCAGTAGTAGTGGATTAGGGAATTATCTGACGCTTATGGTCAGCGAAACATGTGCGTCCAATCCTGACATTTCACCTTTGACTATCTATGCTCCGTTGTGAAAATTGGAGGGGCTCTATACTAATTATCCTTATTTATATCAGTGGTTGTACTCTTGACAATATGGAGGGCAGTGTCCTTGTGTACGTGATTACTCAACGATGCCCGCCAGTGAACTCTTTGACTAACCAACGGATCTTGTTTTCAGTCTACCGGGATGGAATTAAACCTACCAGCCTTCTGAGAAGTTTTTATCGAGATGGTAGGAGCTCGAATATATTACTAGACTGCGAGATAAGTATACTAATTTAGTTTCATTTTTCTTAACAGGGATTTTCTACTATATCAGTCTTCTTCGTGAGTACCAAAAAGCTCTTCGTGTTGGTCATTTGTCATTAATACTACTTCCATATCTAGCATTAATCGTGTCCAATATCGTGGTAGTAATTGTCGATCCGCTCGGTCCCCATCCAAATTTGATCAATACGTATGTCATGTCCCTCGGAATGTTAGAAAATATCATATTAATCACTCGATCTCTTTGGAATGTTCAGATTACTACGAGTCATTCATTCGATATTAGCATGTAGATTGATCCTACATCTGCGTGAACTCAATGCAATCGATCAATCAGTTCAAACAATTTAGGATCCCCATAGACATAAACGGATATACGGATAACCATTACTAGATTGAAAATTAATGTATTACTTGTTGGGCCTTGTGTATGCTGATGAAATAAACTATCAACTGAAGTACATAAAGTGATAAACGTACTAATTGCAGACAGCACTTGCTGAGGATATGCACGCAGACCCATCTACCCTGCTGCAACCTTGCTCACTCTGCATGTAGAGAAGACGTGGGGAGATCTCCATCCAGAAAGAGGCGATAGCCTATGTCTTAATTCAACATAAATCCAAAAAGCTATCTTCAATGAGCATTGAGCATTAATCCAACTCGAAAGCCTTACAGTCGTAAAAGTCGTAGGGGACATACTCTTCTGTAAAATGGCTGAGCTAATGGCGGGAGGATCAGTGTACGGAGGTGTAGAGGCCTCGCTATCATTGCAAGTTGAACGTGGAACGGACTTTACCAGGCCGAGAAGTCAAGAGCTTCTGATCCAAGCAGGACCACATCGGTAACTCGGACCGCCCTCGATGCATTTCAGACTCCGCAAGAGTCATCGATTCGCGTGTCACAACTTTTCAAGTTTCAACCAACGTCCGTCGTCCGACTCCAGAGCAATGTGAGTAACCGAATCTGACTGGTATAGTTAATTGATTCATCCCCTTTCTTAGACCCATCATGATTACGTGTCCCCAATGCGATAGTTCCATTTTTCACCCCAGAGTGATGGTAGACCCTGACGCGGACGACTCAGCGAAGATAACCCAACGATTGCGCGATCCTGCTCAGGTTACAGAAGAAGAAACGGTCCGCGCAAATCAAATCCTACATGATGCAGAGAGCGACTTTGCCAGTTACGAAGCAGAAATTGCACAACTGGAGGCGACCATCTCCGTCCTCAAGCACAAACGCAAGTGCTTGCAGGACTACGTAGCCAAACACCGCTCACTCTTAGCCCCGATTCGTCGTCTTCCACCAGAGGTTCTCAGCCTCATCTTTCTTACTTATTGTCGTCAGTATCCAAACACACTATTCTTAGGACCAAAACCGCGATACTGGGAAACCTCAATCATCCACAGATTGTCCTCTATTACTTTAGGTTGTGTTTCGATCGGCTGGCGAAGAGTCACTTTGGAATCACCGCGTCTTTGGAGCTATCTTGACTTTTCTATTAAAGATGATCCCAAGAATCAGCGAAATATCGCTGATTTCCAACATCTTCTCTCCTTTTACCTCAAACGATCGTTACAGATACCGTTAATCATGCATCTTCGCATGGACCACTTGTTTTGTCCTGATGGCGACTCGCGAGCAGCGCTCGGAGAGATTCTTCGGCCGGTCTATCGTCGTTGCGGTTCTTTGGCTATTGACTGTTCTTCCTCCTCTCAACTTCCTGTACCCACGCCGTCCATTACACCCATTCCAGATTTGCCTTGCCTGGAATATCTCAGGCTACCTGCAAGTAATTTGATGGAGCATTGGTCTCCTGCACTTCCTATCTATCAAGCACCCCGCCTTCGTCATCTTGAAATAACCTCGGTTTGGGAGAGCATAATGCCACCTCACCGGCGTCGTGACTTCAGTTTCCCTGTTTTTCAGCAATTCCCTTGGGCACAGATTACCACGTTTGAACTATCAAAATTACACGTATTGGATCTCTGGAAATTTTTGGAGAGATGTAATCATCTCTCAGAGCTCACCGTGCGCGAAGTAAAATGTTCCAGTTCTGACCTGAGTTCCAATCTTGTGGGTTCTCGACACTACATGGACCTCGTGAACAGACAAGAGCTCATCACTCTTCCTTGCCTGTCTAGCATCGATATTCAATTCGAATTTTCAGTAGAGCTCGACTGTGGGCTTACTGTCCTTTTCTCAAAGTTGACTGCTCCCGCTTTGAAGCATTTGACTGCTCCCGCTTTGAAGCATTTGACTGCTCCCGCTTTGAAGCATTTGACTGTCTCTGTTGATCCACTCTATAGGACAGTTCACGAAGAACCCAAAATGACCTGGCCTCTCGATGTTTTTAACAGCTTTATTGCTCGGTCAACTGATCACAGCTCAGGCTTGTTTACCTTGTCCTCTCTTTGTATCAAACTCCCTATCACGGCCTTCGATTTATTGTCTGTTTTAGACCTTCTCCCTTGTCTGACGGAACTGGAGATCACAGAACACTGCGATCCATACACATCTGACTCGGAGGAGAGATTGATCTCTGATGAATTCCTCTATGGACTTTGCATTGATCAGATGAATGCCGGTCCGCCGTTCAGAGCAGAACCTTGCGTTCCTCGACTTCTACACCTCTGTTTGAACATGAGATACCACGAAGCTACTTTCACGACTGAGGCGCTGAACAAAATGGTCAGGTCAAGGTGGATCCCGGATCCCACTTGTGCATCTACAACGGGAGTTGCGTGCTTGCGTTCGATCAAAATAGCTGGTGATGGAAGGACGGGGGAGGTGTTGGGGTATGAGTCGTTGAGAGAACTGGAAAGTTTGGGCCTAAAGGTTGAGATTATTCCTTGAACATAGCCTCTATTCCGGACCCTGTTACAAGTATGTACAAAAATTTAGTCTCTAGAATTACTTCGTGACTGCAATGCAACTGATATGCGCCAACACGGACCAAAAGACGAAGCGTTGAGAGGAAGAAGACCAAACCTCTCACCCCTTGTAAGTAGTAAGTAATGCCTATGTCTTGAACCAAACAAACCCAAAAACTTTAAACGTTCCCTTGAATGCATCTCTCCATTGACTATTCAGCCAACGCGAAAGCCTACAATTGTAGAACCCATTTTCAATTAAAATTTTCGTGAGTGACGGGAGAATCATCACCGAATCGTCCAGGTGTGCTCAGTTCTGACCTTACCGGGCCGAGAAAGTCAAAAGATTCTGATCCAAACAAGGCCACATTGGAGACACATTTAAAACGCCAGCGTGTCAAACCAACGACTTACAGCCAACGTCCTCCAGAGCAATGTGAGTAACCTAATCTATCTGGTACATATAGTTAATTTTTTCATTCCTTTTCCTGCAGACCTATCATGCCTCAATGCTCTAAATGCGGTAGTTCCGTTTTTCACCCCAGAGTGTCGGTGGACTCACAGAAGATATTCCAACGATTGCGTGATCCTGTTCAGGCTACAGAAGAAGAAGCGGCCTACGTAAATCAAATCCAACATGATGCAGAGAGCGACTTTGCTAGCTACGATGCAGAAATTGCGCAACTGGAGGCGGCCATCTCCGTCCTCAAGCACAAACGCAAGTGCTTGCAGGACTACGTTGCCAAGCACCGCTCACTCTTAGCCCCTATTCGCCGTCTTCCACCAGAGGTCCTCAGCCTCATCTTTCTTACCTATTGTCGTCAGTACTCAAACCGCCTAGGAACAAACACACTATTCTTTGGAACCTCAAGCATCCACAGATCGTCCTCTATCTTTTTAAGTCGGGTTTCAATTGGCTGGCGAAGAGTCGCTTTAGAATCGCCGCGTCTTTGGAGCTATCTTGATCTTTCTATTCGAGATGGGCCCAAGAGTCTGGCTGGTTTCCAATATCTTCTCTCCTTTCACCTAAAACAATCGTTCCATGTACCGTTAACTGTGGATCTTCATATAGACCGCTCGTTTCATTTCCGTTCAGATGCCGCCTTCGAAGCAGCGATCGGCGAGATTCTTCAGCTGGTCTATCGTCGTTGCAGCTCTTTAGTTATTGACTGCGGTTACTCTCAACGTCCTGTACACACGCCGGGGTCCATTGCATCCATTCCAGATATGCCTTGCCTGGAATATCTCAGGCTACCTGCAGGTGTTTTGATGGAGGATTGGTCTCCAGCCCTTCCTATCTACCAAGCGCCCCGCCCGCCTTCGTCATCTTGAAATATCCTCGGCTCAGACCATGTCGCCTCACCGGCCTCGTGACTTCGGTTCCCCTGTTTTTCAGCAATTCCCTTGGCCACAGATTACCACGTTTGAACTATGGCAATTACATGTATTGGACCTCTGGAAATTTTTGGATAGATGTAATCATCTCTCAGAGCTCACAGTGCGCGAAGTAGAATGCTCCAATTCTAGCCTGTCGAGTTCCAATCTTGCGGGTTCTCGACACTACCTTGACCTCGTGAACAGACTAGAGCTCGTCACTCTTCCTTGCCTGTCCAGTATCGATATTCAATTCCAATTTTCAGTAGAGCTTGACTGTGGGCTTACTGTCTTTTTCTCAAAGTTGACTGCTCCAGCTTTGAGGCATTTGACTGTCTCTATTAGCGATCCACCCAACGGGAAAATTCAAAAGCCTAGAATGACCTGGCCTCTCAACATTTTTGACAGCTTTGTTTCTCGGTCAACTGATCACATCTCAGGCTTGTTTACCTTGTCCTCTCTTTGCATTGAGCTCCCCATCACGGCCTTCAATCTATCGTCTGTTTTAGACCGTCTCCCTTGTCTGACAGAACTAGAGATCACAGAACACGGCGATGCATACACACCTGACTCGGAGGAGAGATTGATCTGTGATGAGTTCCTCTATGGACTTTGCATTAGCCAGACAAACGTCGGTCCGTTGTTCGGAGCAGGACTTCGCCTCCCTCGACTTCTACACCTCTGTTTGCGCATGGGATGTCGCAGAGCCACTTTCACAACTGAGGCGCTGCACGAAATGGTCAGGTCGAGGTGGATTCCAGATCCCACTTGTGCATCTGCATTGGGAGTTGCGTGCTTGTGTTCGATCAAAGTTGTTGGTGATGGAAGGGCGGGAGAACGATTGTTGGGGTATGAGCCGTTGATAGAACTGGAAAGGTTGGGACTACAGGTTGAGATTATTCCTTAGGCATAGCTTCTACTCCGGACCTGTAATAGGTATATTGTTTGATATTGAAATCTCGTGGCCTCGAGAAGGATTGTCTGGCTTCAAACTTGCAATTCTGCCAGTGAGCAGGACAAGCCTAGCTGTAGCTGTTATTTGTATCTTGTCTCAATATTGATACAAGTTGTTCATTGATAGGTTTCGTGTATATAGGATGTCTTCGCTTTAAAGTAGAGTAGAGAAATGTATACCGACAGTACGTATACCACCGCTCCTAGTCTCTCTTGAAACCCAGTAACTCAGCTGCTTCCAGATCATCGAACTCCCACATCTAGTATGATTGCGGTATTTTTCTTGACTTCTCGTACACGAAGGAGAAATCGCAGTGGTCAATGCGTGGGAATATATTGCCAGGCATGCCAGCTCACTCGAAGACATAATCCATGCCTCCCTGTACGTTTTACACGTTGCTGACCTCGAGATCGAGTTGAAGACTATGCTCATCAACTCAATATCATACACACTGCCATGGTCGGTCTCTGCTCTCTTCAAGTATCTAACTTGAAAAAAAATCCTCAACAGCCCTCTTTTGCAGAAATACTAGTGATTCGAGTCGCACTTCCAATACGACTCTAGGAGGTTACATGTACGAAAATGTCACATTATCCACTGCGAGACTTCGTTGAGCGACAAACTTGCGTATAAAATGTGCATCAAACGGACCCGTTGACTTTCGGAACTTCAAACCCCATGCGTGAGTGTACCCCGGATCACAGCTCATTGGAATGATACCCACAACCATCATATCGTAGGACACGTGGCGAATCACAATTCTGCTCTCAACGGTCGATGGAGGATGTCGTTGTGGAATTCTGTGGCAGCTATGGTATGGGTTTTCTTCTTCATTTCCCTATCTGGAGTACTTGTTACCTCATTTTTTCGACGTACTAACAAACGCTGCTCACTTCTGCAGTATCAATCGGATAAAAGTCAATGTCGTTCAGTGGTACGCCTGGTAATCACACTGGAAGGGTCATAGAGCCTGGTTCGAAACGAAGAAAGAGGAAATGCGAGACTTGGTTATCACACTGAGGTGACTACCATTTCCCCAGCTTGACAGAGCTGGCTTTGCGTGCTAATTCGACTTAATTTTGTTTCTTAGTCGCTGAGACCATCGATGGCGTACAGTACTACGGCTGCGGTCCATGAGTTGCCCCGAGTCCCGTCACGAAAAAAGACCAGGAGCTCTTGATTTGTACGCAGCCAAGCGAGGTGGAGATAGGATTCACCGGGTTCTCACTAAAAAAGTACGTCTACACTGTATTTGAAAACGTATGAATGCTCCGAATCCTAATATTGTCTAAGCACTCTTCTGCTGCTCGAAGGAGTCCAGGGAGTTGGCGCAAACACTATTGTACATTCAAGGACTACTATGATCTTCGGATTCGAGCGTACCAGAGGGAAAAACAAGTTGCCTATGACTCCAGCCTCAAAAACCGTTACTTCCATCAAGGACGTCAAAAGACCTCGTCTGCTTTCATCCTTAGCGGGAGCGTCTCAGTCTAATTATGGAACCTCGGACAACCGGTCGCGAGTCACGCCGAGCTCAACACCAAGACACCCCACCACTGCTAGTGCCTCTATCCAATCAGAGAGTCCAGAATTTGTTGAGCTGGGCAAGAAAAAGACGGTAAAAGCTCGAGAGAATGACGATGAAGAGGAGATAGTCTTGCTCGACAAGCACGGCGGCGACGGACAAGATAACGTCTAACCTATTCGTCAATCAATTCTCGAAGACGAACTCTCATGGGTTCTTGACTCATCCAAGCCTCCAAAAGTGAAGAAACTGTGTGGTAAGCACTACAAGGCTTTCAAGTTCCGTCCATCCTTCCTATCCACTCCTTTCTTCAGTCCTGCCAATAATCCACTTCACTCCAAACTGACTTTTCTTCTCCTGCATGCCCCTCGGCTTCTATAGGTCGCTCTACTGTGTCTCGCCGTAACTTTTAACCTACCGCTGCGGATCAGACTACAACTGCCAATTGCCTACCGCAAAAGGGAATGCGAGCTGATACGAAAATGCCTTTCGACGAGTACCTGTCTCGAATCAATATGCTTAAAGGAGAGGAAAGGAGGTTATTCACGATGGATGGGGATGATATCGTTGTACGACCCAGTTTGTCGATGATGGAGGGGGGTCTTGGAGACGAGGTTGAGGATAAAGGTGAGCCTTTGCGGGTTTGGCACGGTTATCACAAGGCTGACGTTCCTCACGTTAGTGTCAGTTCATATGGAGCAAAATGCCGGTGACAACGGTCCAGAAGAGTCAATGAAACACGACGAGGAGAACATTTGGTCTAGTGCGAATGATGAGTTGAGACCGCGACGTGTTTGGAGAAACACCCGACTTGGACAAGAACGACAACGACGACAACTCAAACAATGTTGGCATGGATGCTGAAGATGATTCTCCCATAAATTCACTGCTGCTTCCAGCTGCCCGTCGGGCGTGATCTCCGGCACCCGTTCCAAGTTGCAGTGTCGGGCTGAGGCTCCTATGCGGGATGTTCCCCATCTATCGGAGCTTTTTTCTGGAATTTGACGAGAGGTGGACCCTCGGTTTCGAACTTTGAAGACATCCAGGAAGTTTCAGGACCGGTCCAAACGGGAATACTAGCTTTGTTCCAGAAACATTTCGTCCAAGACGATATGTCCTCTTTCGACATCCAAACTTGTGCAAGCGAGCCTTGATTCATTAAGACAGCTACCCCCTCCAGTTCTGTCTAGATCCAACTTGGTTCCGACTCGCAGCCCAAGGACCCCAATTCCCTTGCATTTACCCCAGCCTGTACCTATGTCAGGGCCAGCAACTCCTTGCTCGATGCGTAATAAGGGAAGATATAAAGGGACAGCTTCTCATGTTATCTTCAGGTTGAGAGCATGGTAGATTCTAGAGTCGGTTGAGTTCAGCGTTTTGGCCTGTGTCGGTACTTGAGGTGGTTCTTTTAGGGTTTGTTTCTTTGTGATATTCGAGGTACATACACCAGACCCGTCTTTTACATGACAATATAGAAGGCGACATTTGGAGCCCCTCCATTGCATTACCGTTGTTTTCTGTGTCAATACTGAGATTACTCGTCATGTATACAGCGATGATGGATACAGATACGTAGAAGTCAGTGCGTGGTTGTGTGCGTGGAAAACTCTTAACACAGCCACTATCAGCGACGGTCAACTTGTCCTGCGCAGTCCTATCCACCAATGTGAGCAGTCTGATTCCTCTTATCTTCCAAAATACCCAGTCCGAATGTTTCCTATCTCGAACTATCCAATCGGAGTCACCGTATGCACCTGAAATTTTGTTGTGGTCGACAATCCAGAATCATAGCGTCCATCCAATATCGTACATGCTTATACTCAAGTCACGTTGCGCCACGGGACTTTGTTGAACGGTGTTTCTGGTATAAAAGTGGGCACCTTTGTTGAATCTCGTCACGCAGTTTGAACTGGTATCATCACTTCGTTTGCGATTGCGAGTCATCCAAGCTTCCGACTCGAAATCCATACACGATCTTCAAGCTGATGCCGCGTCGAAGATACTCCTGCGAGCCCCCAACTACCACTCTGTTCACAGAGCTACATGACCGTCATATCATTCAATTCCTCGCAATTCACAATCCTGGCCTCGAAGGTCGATGCGGGAGTTTGTTGTGGAAGCGTTTGGTAAATGCAGTACGTCTCTACCTTGAATTCTTGACGTTTCACTTTACTGAGACAGTTGCAGTTTCCGCAAGACAATGACAAACGTACTGCACAAGTCTGGATGTACCGCTATCATTGTTTCAAGGAATATTATGATCAAAAAGTTGACGACTACTTAAGACTCGGCTACCACCCAGAGGTAAGTGCAACAACTTTTTTCGTGAAGGTTATATCAAACATACATATTACTTGATAGCAACAGATCCCAAGTTCTCGTTCTATACACCACACAGTAACCCTCATTGACTGCGGGGCATTCACCGATGAAGATGAACAGTTTCTGATCTCCTTCCTGTCAATCAACGACCCTACAGGAAAACAACGCAGAAGTAATGGTATCTATTTCACTCTTGCTGAAAATGTATGTAGGCGTCCATTACCTTTGAGGTATCTATCAAACTGATAACTCTTTTTAGTTTCTGAACCACTCTCCAAAATCCGCCCAACTTGAACCAGACAGCTGGAGAAAACATTACTGGAAATTCCGAGACTACTACGACTGCAAGATTCAGGAATATCAGAAAGCAAATGGTTTAGCAGTGACTCCAGGTTCAGTAACTTCCCTCAAAGGGGTTAAAAGACCTCAAATCCTCCCATCCTCTTCAAGTACCTCTCGTAACTCGGACACAACTACCATCGGTCGTTTGCAACAAATCACACATGGAAACTCTCCACCAGAAAGTCGGACTACCCCGAGGAGAGTGTAGAGTTTATTCGGGTAGGAAAGAGAAAAATAGCGTTATTAGATCAAGACGACGACGAAGAGCACCTCAACCACCATGATGATCCGGAACAATTTGATGCTATCCAACCCTCCGCATTCTCAACTGTCGATGGCGAATGCGAATTGTCGCATGTTCGAAGTGGTTCCAGTTCGGGCGTGGGTAGGCGTTCAGGTACGTAAACGACGTGTCTCAGCTTCCTCCAGCCTCCAGAGGTCACCCGCCAGTATTTAAATCAAATCTGATGTCTTTCTCATTCTCTTCTCTAGAATTCACTCTACCAACACCGACGAGCTCCCGCCATGAACAGCATTCTCCTGCCCAAAAAACAACTCTGACGTCTTTTGACAAATACCTCTCTTGGATTAATACGATGCGTGGAGAAGTTCAAATGTATACGGTGGATGGGGACATGATCGTTGTCCGTCCACAAGTTTCCGGTGATGAAAAGGCACAATCTAAGCATAGGAACAGCGAAGGAGGTTGTGAGGGTAAAACTGCTACTGAAGGTGAGTTGCTCAAATAATAAGTTCAGGGCCTCGAAGACTGAGGGTTACATTTGTTTATTGGATATTTTACCAGATGTAATCAAGGAAGAAGACCATCCTGACGCCGAAACTCTCAAAAGTCCGACTGAAGATAACGAGTTGCTAGGTGCTGACCCCGACAATATGATTGAAAAACTCGATTCGAACTCGAGCCGAGACAATAACAACATTTCAGACTCAGAGCTGGGTCTTGACATGGATTTTAAGGACGACCTCTACGTCGACTCCCCGATGGGTTCACCACTGCACACTAGTACCCCTCAAACGTATTCCCCGCTATATATCCCAGATCAAATTGGGCCAAGATCAAGCCCGAGCGAGTTTTCTTGGGCTATTCCCGCGGGGGGTGTTTCTCGACAGGCTGTGCCTCCTGTTAGCGGCGGGGATGCCTCTATTGTTAGTGAACATGAAGGAATCCATACTTCGGATTCGAGGGCGAGAGGAGCTCCGAGTCAACAACGCTCAGTATCAGTGCAAACAATTTCCTTTCTAAGATCTTCTGTCACGGAATGTATGTCTACAACTATACTTTTCTTTACTGATACTTAACTCTTTCATCCCATCGTTAGCGAGTGCACAGGGTGATCTCGCTTTGCCTCTACCTCCACCTGCATCTTCTCTCGTCACTCCGGCCTCGCCTACTCCTAATCCAGTACCATTAAACTCAAGGGTTCGGGAACCTCTACGTCCGATTCAGATAGAATCTGCGTTCACACCGGTCATAACCCGGTCGTCTACGTGCATTAACAAGAAAGATAACGAAACCATTACCTCCCCTAATAATCCTCTAAACAACGAGAATAATGACTCGGGCAGCCAGGATAGCGTGTCACTGAACGGTACTACTACTCCTGATCCCTCTCTGATCATGGAACAGTGGACTCGAATGACTT
>ML179057.1:220263-275836 GCA_004369135.1 Dendrothele bispora CBS 962.96 | reverse complement strand
TCATTCACATGGAACTGACGCTTGACTCCGGTTACGAAACTAAGTAGATTTATCACTGAAGACACGATGGCTGTGCTGGGTTGATTTAATCATACTTGGGGCAGCCATCGATTCGTCCTTTATCAGTGCATACAGACATAGAACTTATAATCCATAGAATAGAGAGGGCAAACTTCAAAGCGAAAAAAAGTCGTGCTATGCTAAATGGAATGGACACAGCCACTTTCAATTCCAGTTTAGTAAGTTACCTCGCTTGCTAGGTCTCTCCGTAAGTACTAGAGATTTTCTCAAATGAGAAGTTTCGTTTGAAGGATCCGAAGTGAGTAGTAAATTATTCATTCATCGTCGCAGTTTCTTTTTTTTTTTTTTTGACATACTTGATTCTGTCAAAAAAATCTGCTTCCGCGCCGCGTGGTTGCCACTTAAGAAACTTACATCTCCTTTTTATTGCCCCTTCCTCCACACCTGATCCGACCGAATAGCCATCAACGTCTTCTTCATCGACACCCTCTCGTCCCGTTTCCCACGTCAGCTGTGCCGTGGCTTGATTCTGACCTTCGCTGTTTGACAGTGATATCCTGGAAAGCCAATATCAAGAAACTAAACGTCCCTCGCCGCATGGTTGCCGCTTAAAAAAAAATCAGCGTCCTCTTTGTCAGTGCCCTCTGTTCCCGTTTCTCCCTCTCAAAACCCTACAATCACACCAGTTACTATGGACCCTTCCTTTTTCCTTTCTTCCCTCCGTCGAACCTTCTATGACTCTTCCTCCTCCTCAAACAAGGCTAAAAAGTACGAGAGAAACAAGCGTTTACAAGCGAAGAGGGCAGTTAACCACTACTGGCTTACGGAGTGATCGCGAGGAGAGACGAAGGGGAGGAAGAGGAAGACAGGATCACAGGAGGCTATGTGAGTTTATCAAAGGTGGGACTTTCGTGTTGATTGAGGAGCAAAGGTCTGAGGATAGAATATGGGTGAGCGTTTTGCTGTCCTTTCGTTTTTTTTTCCTATTTTTTTTTATTTGCTAGCAAAGCGAAACCTTATTGAACTGAGAAATTTAGGAGGGATGCGTGGAAATCTTGATTACAGTCGATGGCAGGTCGGAAATGTTTGCAGCTGAACTTCTGATTCCGAGGAATAATTGAGAACCTAGGTTGGCCTAGACAAGGGCGCCAGCAATTGTGTTTCGTGGACGTAGGAATAATCCAAACCTTGCCCAATAGCATCCCACGTAAAAAAAGATGCAAGTTAGATCCAACAATGGCCAGAAAATCACCCGGATTCTGAATCGGGACAGTAAGACCTACTATACTTCGTCAAGTGTCTTAGTGTCTAAATTAAATGAGTAGCTGGCATATGTTCACGATTTGCAACGAGTTTCAGAAGAGAAAAAAAGCATCACGTATGGAAAAAAACCCACTTCAAACGCTACCGCTGCGTTCGACCCCGAAGATTCTAATCTCCGTTTTGTAAACGAGGAAAAAAATGGAAACGGGGCACGAAATACTGGACCCGGTCCGCTGCACAGACCGACAAACTGACTGACGAGACAAACATTAAGCGCTGCTAACCCAATCGAACAACAGGACAGTATGCACCCTTTATTCTCGCTCACAGCGTCTGTGTAACTTTAGAAGCTCCGAGGAAGGTACCACCTGATCCCGTTATTGCAAACGGACGTTTCAATGTGCACGTTTACAACGGTGAAGAATAATGCCCATAAACTTAATTGAATTGGAACATTGATTTTCGCAGCTACGTTTTGTATTGGTGAACGGTGAATGAACGGTCATGAACGGAATTTTGGAAACAATGGAAGGCTATGCGCAGGCAAGACTCACATGCGACAAAGCTCATGTTAATCTAGGTTTTTGTAAGTGCGCTTCTCCATCAAATTAATCTAGTAGAGACAATAAGTATACGAAGTGCTAGCAAACGCCAGTAACACACGGTACTGTAATGACAGGTCTGGTTTCAATCCATCAAATCAGGGTATCAACTATGTAGTTTCAATAAATGTACTGGTAAAAATTTCCAATTTGACGCACGAACGTAGTTCAAATAGTTCCCGATCATTTACCGATAAGGATCATTGCAAACACATACCTCGAAGATCATTCGAGGGAAGGAGACACAAATAGAGAAGACAATTGAGTCAGTAATAACACCACCTCACACTAACGCGCCTTCTACATCCCAACGTTGACAGGCTCCAAGCACCGTCATCAAAATTTGATCGGCTAGAATAATACTATGTTAAATCTCCAATGACATGGCCTGTCAGGTACAAAAAAGGGGTGGGGACAGGTCCGTGGGGACATGTCAGAAAAAACAAAGAGCGGGAATAGAAAATGATCGATTGATGCAACTGGAAAACTCACGATGGATAGGCTTTACAAAAATGTAAGTCAACTTAGGGGAAATGTTTTCTGATAGAAAGCTACTATTTAAAATTGCCAGAAGTCGGTTGGAGCTTGATACCATAGATGCGGTAGAGCAGTTTAAGTTAATACAGGAAGTCTGATATTTTTTTCAAGCTCGGCTTGTAATTATATATGCAGATCTCGCTATCCATTCAAAATGAATCAGGATCGAGTTTTAGTCTAGTACTAGATATGGAACCATTGTAATGAGAGCAGTAGTTCTCGGGTATTTGCAGTAATGACATTCACCTTCCACATTATACGTTACAAGAAAAGCTAAGCATTGTCAAGCCACACTTCGTTGTCGGCTAAATGTACAAGCTGAATAGCTTCAAGTGGTCAGGGACATTATATTCTAGATGCCGGACGTTTTTTGAGAGTTTTCACGAGGAAAACTCAATATCTAAGGAAGGAAGAAGAACACACTTTTTGTAGGAGTAACAAAAAGGCCAACTCTGTCATCACACCGGAAGTGTCCCGGAGGAGTCTGTCGGTGATGTATGATATATCAAGATCGGTGACATCATGTAAGTATGACCCCACAAAGGAGTTTTGTGCAAGTCCGGTTAAGTAATTCCTCCTCCCGCGATCCAATCAATTTGAGATTCAGAGTGAAAAGTCATGAATCACAATGAATCGCACTTGAGTGAAAGCAATGCCTGAATCATATTGTAGCATAGGAGTTGAAATTGTAACGATTCATGTACGTTCAGTATGTATTGTAACTCTCCTGATACAGAGTGTCTCAACTCAAAGGTGTAGTAGAAGTCAGCAAAATGCTGGTAATAGACGCCACGTAATGAAGAATACTAGTTATCCACAATTGGCGTATAGCTGATATCGACAGTTATTAATCCGCAAAAGTTATTATGTCCGAGAGCCGGTGATGATACAGGATGTCATCTCACTCATGTCGAGCTTTTCTACCCTCTGTATCCGAAGGTGGTACACTCGAGTTTATTGTCGGACATACATTATGTATCGGATTTTCCCTTCCGCGTCTCCAGAAACTTTGTTGAATTGTAAAGGACTAGTATATCATATGCGATTTTTACCAACTTTGAGATGGCTTTTCCTCTCTCACTGACCTCATGTTTCTGTATGATGAAAGTGGTGGCCATCTTTTCCGACGTATGGTTTTACCTGCTCGTGTACTGACGTCATGACTCATAATGCTGGATTCCACAGACTTTCGAGGAGGAGTGATCAACTGTCCAACTGAACATCGCTTCCGGGAAGTACCTGTCTGTGCAGCTATGAACATCGTTATTTCTGCGCACTCAGTCTGATTATAAAGGAGATTGAGTTGCTCGGGCGCTCAGGACTGAATTTTTTTCAAGGGATGCCAACGAATGTATAAAAGATCATAGCTTGAGTAAGACGAAAAGGCAACCCAACCTATTCTTTGACTTTACGATTTCAAAATTTAATTTTGTTGATGTCAGGAAACACTTCACAGCGGATGCCACGAGGAGGATCCTGCTCCAACTGCAGGTATGTTTAAATTGAAAGCGACTTATGTGACTAGGAGAACTAACTTTGGAATGTACCAGACATCGTAAGATTGTAAGTCAATCCGCTGATTCACGATTTAACTGGTCCATTCACAGTTGAACCTATATCAGAAATGCGATGGTGCCCTCCCTAGATGTTCCAACTGTGAACGTTCGACAGGTGGTTTCCACGACTGTGAATATCCTGGTCGAGGCAGTTCACAAATAGAATACCTGGAACAACAAATTAGAGAACTGGAAAGTCAAATCCAAGAACGGGAAACCTCCACTACTATGAGACAAACGATTCGGAGCGGTAGCGTCGTTCTCCGTGATCCTTATCTTACACCCACTGCCACACAAGCGCAATCTGCATGGAGTAGGTCGTGTTATCCTTTTTCAATGCTGAGTGACGAGAAAGTCTAATGAGAGAAATCAGCACCATCCAGGGCCCCATCTGCAGCTTCCAGATCAAACTCAGAGGAAGTACCATTGGAATTACGTAAAAATCTGTGAGTCACTCTTCGAGAAGGCCGTCTTTTTAGCGCTGATGTCCGTGTCACGAATTCCAGCTTGTCCGCTTTCATTCCCTATGCAAATGACCTCGGCTTTTTCCTGGACTTGAATGAAATCTGCACCACCATGTTGACTTTTTCACAGGGAACTAGCTGTCATGCTAGATCTCCGCTTGTCACCCCACCATTGATGCATGTCATATTTCTCTGGAGCTCTCGACTTTCAACTTCAGCTCAAGTAACTGTTCTCGAGCCTGAATTTCTCTCCAGAGCGACAAACAGTGTCCCTCATATTCTAAGTCATCCTACCAGCACTGTGCCAGCCCTTAGCGCACCTTCCAATTACTCTCATCAGAAAGTCCTCGAAGCAATACAATCACACATTCTTCTCGCACAATATTTCTTTCATGCAGATCGCAAACTAGAAGGACAATACTCGGTAAACGTTGCGATCTCTCTTGTTCTAGGAACTGATATGCACCGTATTCGGTCTGAAGAAGTCATTCCAGCACAAGGCCAGTTGCAAATGGCTTTAGGCAGAAGTAGTTACACTGAAGGAGGACCTTTCTCTGGTTCTCAGACTTTACAGACTCAGTTACAAAGGGAAAAGGAAGAAGCTCAGCGTATCAATGCATTCTGGATGGTGTTGGCTCTGAACAGTCGCTGGGCGGCCGTTGAAGGGCATAGTTCCAGTTTGCTGTATTGGACACCGGGCATGAGGGTTGATACACCTTGGCCTCAGGTGAGTCATGATCCGAAATCTCACAAGTACTCAACTGATCTGGTATGAGCTTCACCAGGTGAAACTGACCCCTACTACCTGTAGCAGTTATACTATTCAACGCTTCTTGTCCAACACTCCAGATGATGCACATTCTACATTAGCTCTATTTGCTAAAGCCTGCATTCTTTTTGAACAAGCATTTAAGCTTACCAGCCCGTATCAACGGAGTCAATCTTCGCCTGACCCAAATCTAGCTTTGTCTGCCCAAAATTTCCTAAGTGTACTTCACAATCTCACGAGCCTTACAACCCGATTTATATCTCGGCTCCCATCCATTAACTCCATTCAAGACTTCGCTCCTTCCGATTCTGTCTATACTCGAACTTCAAATTCGGGTTCCGAGGAGAGGGAATTGCTTGTCATTCATACTCTCGCCCGAGTCACCATCATTCGGTTATATACACTCTTCGAGATTGTGACCCACTCAGGCACAGATGAACGTATGAGAACTCACAGGTTGAAGATAGAAGCGGCGAACGAATCCGCGAAAATGATTGATTTAGTTGATGGGAAAGATATGGTATTCATTGACTCAATCATGGCTGTACGTGAACATTCAGGCTCTTTCCGTTTTTCAAGGACTGCCGACCTTCGAGCTCAATCGTTTATATAGATGCTATGGCCTATTATTTACCATGTTCTCACTACCGAGATTCGACTTCTGGGACAAGCAAGGGGCGGACAACAGGATCCCAAACGTCGTGATTACCGAAAATCGGTTAGCCTGATCGACAAAGCGATGTCTGGACTCGCACCCAGTAATCCACTTATGGACGAAAGGTTGAGGAAGATGCAAGAACTTTCTCCGTCTGTATAAAATTGTTTAGTGGTGAAATCACAAAAAATGTAAAAAGGAAAAGGTCTTGTGATTGTGCCTGGATTATGTTGAATATTTATGTATCAACCTTTGAATCCAAATTTGGTCTTAATTAGGTGGGCTTAAAGCCTTAAACTTAAATGCTATTCGCGCCAGACTTATCAAGAGAAGAGTTTAAGTAGTTCGTACTTCTGGTACCTGACCGAGGACTGGTCTACAAGTGACCCGGCCAGGCTACCTAATATACTGATATTATATGTATGGAGGCAATGGTCCAAAGGGGCTGTTACAGAAATTTTTTTTCAGGTAACGACAGCGATAAATGACGTGATTTGCTTGGTCAGATTGATTTATCAAGTACTTAAAGTTACTAGGGAAGTGCCGACAGCGTCGGCTCCGACCTTGCTTGTGCTGAATCTGATGTGAAGTGCAGAACGCTTCATGGATTTTCACCGCCATAGTTTCGTAGTTTCACGCAATGATGTTCTAGTGTACTAACTTTGATTAAATAGTCTCCACACAAATCAATCCTGTTCTACCCATATCCATCCCTGAATAAATCACTTCTGGCCGCGCTCACCATCCATCCCCTCCCCACCACTGAACCTCTTCAAGGTCTTAGTGATGGCAAGCAAAAAAAGCATCAGGTTCCAGGGAACAATGATTTTTACAGACACAATATCTATACAAAAGTTGTTGATCTTATTCTGGACATCTACTTCATGGCGCAGAGTAAACCTCCCGCTGATATTGGGCACGTAGTTTTTCAGGTGCAATTAAAAATCCTTCTACATCGAACGCTGGAGGAAGAACAACCTCATGTGAACGAGAGAAAAGTAGCTAGAAACTGTAAAACATAAAACCAATTGAACTGTATGCCGAAGAAAGCAGAGCACAACGTACAGAAAGCGGCGGTCATAGACCTGAAGAAACAACAGACAAAAGTGCGAAAGAAGGAACAAAAACCATTGTAACATTCTCCAGACACGACAAGCGCAACGGCTGTGGTGGGAGAAGTTTGAAGGTCGCTAGAATGGGAGCGTTTCAATGCCGACACAGGCCTTGATGGAGCGGATGGGGGGTACGCAGGATAGCAGAGATAGGGTTTGGGCGTAGTTTCGAGCTGCCATTGGACATTATCGACTGTGAAAATCGAGAGTGCGAGCCTTCGATCAAGGGAAGAATCGGGCTCCGAGTCGAGAAAGGATTAATCAAACGGGAAGTAAAGCGCAGCAGCATCGGACCCCATCAGACGTTTGACCGTGAGTGATGGAAAAGACAAAAGGAAATGACCTCACGGAGGACTGAAGACATACGAAAAGAATCTAGCGTACAGATGACTGAAGAAGGGCAGCGGTGAACATATCGGGGTAATTATTTGGTCTTATCTGCAACAGAAGGCGTTGCAGGCTTTGGCATTATTTATTCGGGAGTGTGAGCACGTGAATAAGAGGGTGGAGAGACCTAGCAAGCAAGGTAATTAGGCCTTGGGTATGAGTATCTAGTCAAAAAACCCTCGTCTTAAGTATTCTATCCAAAATGATTGTTGATGAAAAGAAATTCAATCAAATGAGGTCCGCAAGTAGTAAACTGACTAAATGCTGACAGCACCTTCCCAAAGGTATACACACGTACCTGTCTAACCTGCTGCCACCTTGCTCGTCTTTCACATAGAAGAAACCGAAAGGGCCACACTGCCAGGTAATATTATTCAGACCTGACTGGACAGGAGGATATACAACCTACTAGATATGAGTTGTATATCATATGATGGTCACCTTACTGAAATACCTTGTAGAGCCTATGTCTTGATTCAACACAAATCCAAAAAATGACGAATGCTCCCTTGAGGCTTGAATGCATCTTCGTTTCTTCGTTGGGCATTTAGTCAACTCCAAAGACTACAAGCATAAAAGCCCGTAGCAAACGTATTATCCTATGAACTGACTGAGTTGTGTGACGGGAAGATCAGTGTCCGGATGGGTCGTTCGAGGTCTTTAAAGTCGGTCGTGAATTGAATGGGCTTTACCGGACCGAAAAGGTCAAAGGATTCTGATCCTAACAGGGCCACATTGGGGACTCGATACATTTCAGACTCCGCAAGAGCTATCGATTTGCGTGTTAACCAAATCAATGTCCTCCAGCCTAGCAATGTGAGTAACCAAATCTGACTGTTATGGTTAATCAATTCAACTCCTTTCTTCAGACCCATCATGATTATATGTCCCAAATGCGACAATCCCATTTTTCACCCCAGAGTGGTAGTAGACCCTGACGCGGACGACCCGGAAAAGATATTCCAACGATTGCGTGATCCCGCTCAGGCTACAGAGGAAGAAACAGTCCGCGTAAATCAACTCCTACGTGATGCAGAGAGCGATTTTGCCAGCTATGATGCAGAAATTGCACAACTGGAGGCGGCTATCTCCGTCCTCAGGCACAAACGCAAGTGCTTGCAGGACTATGTTGCCAAGCACCGCTCACTCTTAGCCCCTATTCGCCGTCTTCCACCAGAGATCCTCAGCCTCATCTTTCTTATTCATTGCCGTCGGTCACCAAACAGACTATTCTTTCAAGTTGGAACTCCAAGCAGCCACGATTCATCCTCTATCTTTTTAAGTCAGGTTTCAATTGGCTGGTGGAGGATCGCTTTGGAATCTCCGCGTCTTTGGAGCTATCTTATTCTCTTTATACGTGATGAATACAACACTCAGCAAGATATAGCTGGTTTCCAACATCTTCTCTCCTTTTACCTCAAACGATCGTTGCAGGTACCATTAACCGTGGATCTTCGCATGGACCACTTGCTTCATCCAAATGGCGACTCGCAAGCAGCGCTTGGAGAGATTCTTCAGCCGGTCTATCGTCGTTGCGGCTCTTTGATTGTGAACTGTTATTCCGACTCTCAACCTCCTGTACACATGCCGTCTATTACATCCACTCCAGATTTGCCTTCCTTGGAATATCTCAGACTACCTGCAAGTAATTTGATGGAGCATTGGTCTCCTGCCCTTCCTGTCTATCAAGCGCCCCGCCTTCGTCATCTTGAAATAATCCCTGTTCTGAGTGTTCAGAGCGTCTCGCCTCACCGGCCTCGTGACTTCAGTTCCCCTATTTTTCAGCAATTCCCTTGGGAACAGATCACCACATTTGAACTATCGAAATTACATGTATCGGACCTCTGGAAATTTTTGGATAGATGCAATCATCTCTCAGAGCTCACTATGCGCAAAGTAGAATGTTCCAGTCCCAACCTGTCGAATTCCAGTCTTGCGGGTTCTCGACACTACCTTGACCTCATACACAGACCAGAGCTCATCACTCTTCCTTGTCTGTCTAGTATCGATATCCAATTTGAATATTCAGTAGAGCTCGACTGTGGGCTTACAGTCCTTTTCTCAAAGTTGACTGCTCCCGCTTTGAGGCATTTGACTGTTTCTATCAGCGATCCACCCTACAGGACAATTCAAGAGCCTAGAATGACCTGGCCTCTCGACGTTTTTAACAGCTTTGTTGCTCGGTCAACTGTTCACAATTCAGGCTTGTTTACCTTGTCCTCTCTTTGTATCGAACTCCCCATCACTGCCTTCAATTTATTGTCTGTTTTAGACTGTCTCCCTTGTCTGACAGGATTAGAGATCACAGAACATGGTGATGCATACACACCTGACTCGGGGGAGAGATTGATCTCTGATGAGTTCATCTATGGACTTTGCATTGGTCATACAAATGTCGGTCCGCTGTTCAGAAAAGAACCTCGCATCCCTCGACTTCTACACCTCTGTTTGAATATAGGACGACGCAAAGCCACTTTTAAAACTGAGACACTCAACGAAATGGTCAGGTCGAGGTGGATTCCGGATCCGACTTGTGCCTCCGCAATGGGAGTTGCGCGCTTGTGTTCAATTGAAGTCTATGGTGATGAAAGGACAGGGGAAGAAGCATTGGGGTATGAGTCGTTGAGAGAACTGGAAAGGTCAGGACTACAGGTTGAAATTATGTATAAGAAATAGCTTCTACTCCGGACCTGTTATATCAAACTGTTTGGTACCAGTGAAATCTCGTGACCTCGGAGAATCGTCTGCCTCCAAACTTGCGATCATGATCAGGATGTTGCGAATATCTGGGCCTAGCTACTTGACATTTGTATCTTGTCTGAGTATCGTTACAAGTCATTCATCAATAGGTTTCGTGTATATATGTGTGGGTCATAGGATGTCTTCGTTCGTTACAAGTCATTCATCAATAGGTTTCGTGTATATATGTGTGGGTCATAGGATGTCTTCGTTCTAGAGGAGAAACGTATACCGACAGTACATATACTTCTGTCCCTGGTCCCTCCCAGAGCCCAATTAAGACCTCACTTGGTTACTTCTGGATCAAGTATAGCGCGGTTGGCCACCCATCCGTTACATATTCACACCTCCATGTAATTTGCACGTTGTTGGCCTCGGTTTGAATACTTCATATCAAGTCAGAGACCACACTCATATCATACATAATGTCATAGTCCCCTTTTTCAATTATCTAACTCGAAGAAAATCCTCAGTAACCCTCTTTGTTTTGCAAAAATACCGTAGTGATTCGAGCCGCACTTTCAATCCGACTCTACGAGTACATGTACTAAAATGTCAAGTTATCCACCTCGAGACTTCATTGAACGATAAACTTGCATATAAGGTACATTAAACGGACTCGTTGACTTTTCGTTACTCGTCCAGAACCTTGAACTTCAAACCCATGAGTGCACCCCGATCACGGCCCAGAATAATAACAGAACGACGGTTGGAACGGATATCGCGGCGGCAACAATACGCGAGGAGTGTCCGGAAGAGTTATTCTTTGATGTTTCACTGCCAGCAGGAGGTGAAGGAGACGAGGATGAAGGAGAGTTGCCATTGGTGTCAAGAATGCCGTCGTCGTATCTTTTTCGAAATTGATCAAACGGTGTCGCGAATCAGGTAAATGTAAATCACGGAAAGGAACAACGTACGTGTAGACTATCCTGTCCAGCAACACAAGAGACTCAGTCCCATTGATGTGTCCATTTGCCAATGTGAAGTTGTGAAGACCTGGTGTTAGTGCTTCGTTCTGATAAACTGCCACTTTGTATTGATAAGGAGTGGGAATGTCATCTCCAGATTGCACGAATGTGCCCACTAGCGCATTGTCGATGTAAAATGTCATGTTACTATCGCCGTCGAGAATTGAAGGGACCGTTTTTGCAAGTACGCAAAAGACATAGATTGCAGAACCTGCCAAAGAGAATTAACATAAACATTCAAGTTATTATGAAGACGAGACGCATGCCATTGAACATCGCGGTCGCAGTGAGAATTTGATTTGCAAACGTATGATCAGGATTTGTAGCAAACTAATGACGAATAAGAAGACGGTTGAACAATAAGATTGCAAGACCTACGTCTCCATCATGCCAGCTTCGAGAGAAAATTTTTGATTTGTCGTCCGGTTTTGCAGAGCATCCACTGCATTCTGGGCCATTGTTCCACGCGCCCACCGGAAGATATTGAATAAAATTGCCTTGACCGTCACCGTAGGTGTCATCTATGGTATTGTTAACTAAAATAGCCGTTGAAAGCAAGGAGTAGAAGGTCAACCAGGACCATGCCTGGAGGATGAGCATGATCCTCGATGAAAACAAGAGAGGGAACGTTTTCGCCTATACGCGACCTGAAAGATAAATAGTGTTTGTCAGGGCCGATGATTGCGTGATAGGCAGTGCAATTGGAACGTCGAGTCCAATACATAGTTAAACTGCAATTGATCGGACTCCCTCTTGGCACTAGAGATGATTAACAATTATTCTTTCTTCCCGTTTTTGGTCGCTAATTGTTGACGTTGAGCGCTCAGATTTCCCGCCAAGTCTCAAATGACGGAACGGATAAAAAGGTTCTGGCTGTCTAGGGCGGGCGGGAGGCCGCCCACTAATGAGTTTCAAAATTTATGGAGAATACTTACTCAAGGAATTACTGGTACGGTTATTTTCCCCGAACCTCCGGGCTCTTCTATCATCATCTACGGGATCATTCTTATGGGATCATTCTTCGCTGTCTGGCACTTCTGGCACTGTCTTCTGCATCGCCATACAAACAGTTGCCAACCGCAGGCAGGATTTTTCTGGCTACCATACAAAACGCTCATTTTCATCTGACTAGGAACTTCCGACCTCAAGGCCATTGCTAATCATCTTTACGTCTACGATCTAGTTTAGACGGCATCGATTTGATCAAAGATCGTATAGAGTTGCCTAACAAATGCATCGTAGCCATATTACTACCGTTCCTGAGGGCTACACTACTTCTTGTCTATCCATCTTGTATACCTTGCCTCTTTTCATCACAGAGTTCACCCCGTCCACAGTCCCCTCTAAGTCCTTTTCAACATCTCCTAGATCCACTAACTTGGATTTGGCCACCCATCCGTTAACGGTTCTTCCAAATTCAACGTCATGATCTCACACAGTGATTTTTATCCTCTCCTCTCCATCTCCAGCAACGCCCGCATCCAAAGAATCAATTCCCAAATACCCAAAGACGCCCATCACAAAACCTTCTTCCACTCTGCTCCCAACGTCACCATTGATTTCATCCCAAGCGCGTTGTCTCCGTGGGAAAAAGCACCGGTATCTCCTCCGCAAGCAATATTTCCATACCAATATCGAGTGTAACTTTGAACAGCCTATGTGCTTCTTCCCACGTAGCATCTAGTAGTATAGTCATCTTTCGCTCCTCTAAATTTCGACCATTTGATAAAACATTAAAAGCGTCGCGATCCATTTTGAATCAGCGAGTTTCTGCATAAGGTCTCTGAGGTCTTTGTTAAGTGTGATTTCGCTTGAGGCTGCGGATCGTGCTCGATAGAATCGACACCGAGTGATAAAAGGTTTTCGAAAGAAGTTAGAGACGAATGGGCGGCGACTTTGACACCGCCTGCGTGTGCGGTCTCGATCATGACACGAAGTTCGTCTCGACGGAGCGATGGGATCGACCTGGCTGCAGATGAAGTCAATATTCTGGGTATAATTAGCAGTTCGGTTTTGGTATAGGCCCAGCTAGTTATCTTGTCTAAATATCATGGCAGGTTGTTCATTAAATGATTCCGTGTATATGGAATATGTGTGGTGTGTGGATCGTAGGATGTCTTCGTTCTAGAGTAGTAGAGTAGAGCAATGTATACTGTGACTGTTCCTGGTCCCTCTCGGAACCCAATAAGAAATTCATCCAGTTGCTTCTAACATCTAGCACATAGTATGATTGCGATATTTTTCTGCGAAAAGAACTTCCTGAAATCGCGGTGGTCAGTGCGTGGGAATATATTGGGCACCACTGCCAGCTCACCTTGAAGATATTCATGCCTGGATCCGTTTAATGCTTTGTGCGTTGTTATCCTCGGTTTATAAGTACGTTATATCAAGTCGCAGACCATGCTCACCAGCCCAATATGATACAGACTGTCGTGGTCGGTCCCTGCTCTCATCAATTATCTGACTTGACAAAATTCTTCAGCAACCCTCTTTCTTTTGCAGAAATACTAGTGATTCGAACCGCATTCTCAATACGACTCTAGAAAATGTCACGTTATCCACCACGGGACTTCGTTGAACGATAATCCTGGGTATAAATCAAAAAAGGTGTATCAAACGGACTCGTTGACTTTCGTTACTCGTCCAGAACCTTGAACTTCAAACCCCATGAGTGCACCCCCGATCACGGTTTACTGGAAGGACACCCACAACTATCATATCATCGAACACGTAGCAACTCACAATTCTGCTCTCAACGGTCGATGGAGGATGTCATTGTGGGATTCTGTGGCAGCTACGGTATGTGTTTTTTTCATTTCCCTATCTGGGGTACTTGTCACCTCGTTTCTTCAACATACTGACCCGCTGTTCAATTTGGTAGTACCAATCGGATGAAAGTCGATGCCCTACAGTGGAGGCCTGGCGATCGCACTACAAGGATTATAAAGCCTGGTTTGAAACGAAGATAGAAGAATATGCGAGACTTGGTTACCACACTGAGGTGACTACCCTTTCTCAGCTCGGTGCTCGTCTGGCAGAGCTGGCTTTGCGTGCTCATTGGGGGAAAATTTGACTTGCTGTTTGTTTCTTAGGCACAGAGGTCGCCGAATCCGATTCGGAAGTTATCGATGGTTTCCCGCCCAACGCATAGTACCAGCGGTAGAGTTCATGTGTCGCTCCCGTACACAAAAGAGGACCAAGAAGTGTTAGTTTTGTTCTTGGCTGTCAATGACTTGTCCGCAACCAAGCGAGGTAGAGGAGATGGGATTTACCGGGTTCTCACTGAAAAAGTATGTTCACACTGTTTTCGAAAACCTTTGAATGCTCCTCCTAATGTTGATGTCTTTTAAGTACCCTTTTGCTGCTCGACACAATCCAGGGAGTTGGCGGAAACACTATGATAGGTTCAAAGACTATTATGATCTTCGGATTCGAGAGTACCAGAGGGCAAACAAGTTACCTATGACTCCAGCTTCGAAGACCGCTACTTCCATCAAGGACGTCAAACGACCTCGTCTGCTTTCATCCTTAGCGGGAGCGTCTCAAGTTAATCCTGAAACCTCGGATAACCGGTCGCGAGTCACGCCAGGACATCCCACCAGTACTAGTGCCTCTATCCGATCAGAAAGTCCGGAATTTGTTGAGCCAGGGAAGGGAAAGATGTCGGTACAAGTTCGAGAGAATGACGAAGAAGAGGAGATAGTAGTGCTCGACAAGCACGGCGGCGACGGACAAGAAAACGTCGGACCTACTCGTCAATCTATTCTCGAAGACGAACCCTCATGGTTCCTTGACTCATCCAAACCTCCGAAAAAAATACATGGTATGTCCTCCGAGGCTTTCAAGCTCCGTCCATCCTTCGGTCCATCCAACTATCATTACTATCCACTTCACTCCAAGTTGACTTTTCTTCTCCTTACCCTCGAATTCTATAGGTCAACCGACAGTATCTCGCCCTAACTTTCAACCTGCCGCTGCGAATCAGACTTCAACTGTCGATGGCCTACCCCAAACCGGAATGCAAGATGACACGAAAATCTCTTTCGACGAGTACCTGTCTCGAATCAATATGTTTAAAGGAGGGGAAATGAGGTTATTCACGATGGATGGAGATGACATGATTGATATCCTTGTACGACCCCAGTTTGTCGATGATGGTGGAGGTCTTGGAGACGAGGGTGAGGGTGAAGGTGAGCCTTTGCGGGTTTGGCGTGGTTATCAAAAAGCTGACATTCCTCACGTTAGTGTTAGCTCATGCGGAACAAAATGCCGGTGACGCCGATCCAGAAGAATTAATCGAACACGACGAGAACTTTTGGTCTAGTGCAAATGGTGGTTGGGACCGCGACGTGTTTGAAGAAACACCCGACTTGGACGAGGACAACAATGTCGGCAACGCAGACAACGTTGACATGGATGCGGAAGATGACTTTTATGTCGATTCCCCCATAAATTCGCCGTTGCTTCCAGCTGTCTGTCGGGCGCAATCTCCGTCACCCGCGCGAAGCTGCACAGTGTCGAGATCTTCTATGCGGGATGTTCCTCCTCTATCGAAGCCTTCTTCTGCCACCAAAGAGAGAGATGGACCCTCGTTTATGAGCTCTGATCATGACGGCATCCAGGAAGTATCAGCAGTCCAGACGGCAATACTAGCTTCGTTCCAGAAATGTTTCGTTCAAGATGGTATGTCCCCTTTCGACGTCCAAACTTTCCATGCTGAAATTGATTCGTTAAACCCGATCTAAAGGTATGGGGGTGGAAGCAAACCTCGACTCATTGACACAGCTACCGTCTTCGTCCCTGCCTAAATCCAACTTGGTTCAGAATCGTAGCCCAAGGACGTCGACCCAGACTCCACACTCAACTCAGCCCGTATCTATGTCAGAACCAACGACTTTTCGGTCGATGTCAAATAAGGGGAAATATAAAGGGTCAGCTTTTTATGGCGTCTTCAGGTTAAGAGGATAGTAGTTGATCGAGTTCAGCGTTTTGGCATGTGTCAGTACCGGAGATGGAGGGTTTGCTTCTTTTCTTGTGATAACGTTGGTTCATTCAGAGTAGTAGTGAGGTACATATACGAGCTCCGTCTTCTCTAGAGGTGACACTTGGAGCTCTGCATTGCATTCCCGTTGTTTTTCTGCTTGTTAACTTGATACTGAAATTTACTCGACATGTATACTTATCACAGCTTTTCTCTTCTCCTTGTTGACTGTATGACAGTGAGCTTGATTTGGGTGTACTTACAAGAGTTTTGTGTTGATGCAGTGATGATAGATATAGACATGAACGAAGTGTGTGAATCGCTACATAGAAATCGAGCGGTCAGTGCGTGGAAAACTGTTATCACAGCCACCATCTGTAACAATTCCTAGTGGTGAACTTGGATCTACGCACCATGATGTATTCACCAATGTGACCAGTCTGATCCTTCTTCTTCCAACATACCCTAACATACCACTACTACCATGTCCGAATGCTTCACGTCTCGATCTGGTCAGTCGGAGTCACCGTGTGCACTTGAAAATTTACTTTGGATGTGACTCGGTCTTTCAGAATCACAGCGTCCATCCAATATCGTCCATAATGATACACATGCTTATACACAAGTCACGTTGCGCCACGGGACTTTGTTGAATGGTGATTCTGAGTATAAAAGTGGGCACTTTCGCTGAATTTCGTAACGCAGTTTGAACTGGTACCACCACTTCGCTTTCGAAGCCTCTGAAAACCCTCGCGTTCCTCGAAGTCATGCCGCCGATCACCTGCATACCTCCAACTGGACCTACGTACCATGTATTCACCAATTGACCAGTCTGATCCTTCTTCTTCCAACATACCCTAACATACCACTACTACCATGTCCGAATGCTTCTCGTCTCGATCCAGCCAGTCGGAGTCACCGTATCCACCTAAAAATTTCTTTTGGATGTGATTCGGTCTTTCAGAATCACAGCGTCCATCCAATATCGTCCATAATGATACACATGCTTATACACAAGTCACGTTGCGCCACGGGACTTTGTTGAACGGTTTCTGGGTATAAAAGTGGGTGCCTTCGCGGAACTTCGTCACGCAGTTTGAACTAGTACCACCACTTCGCTTTCGAAGCCTCTGAAAACCCTTGCGCTCCTCGAATTCATGCCGGCGATCACCTGCATACCCCCAATTACCGCTCTATGGACGGGACTTCATGACCGTCATATCATCCAATTCCTCGCAATTCACAGTCCTGCCCTCGAAGGTCGATACAAGAACTTGTTGTGGGAGCGTTTAGCAAATGCAGTACGTCTCTACGAGTCAAACTTTTTTTACTTTGCTGACACGACTGTTTGTATAGTTCTCGATTCGCGATAATGAACGTACTCCAAGGATCTGGAAGTCCCGCTACAATAATTACAAGGCCTACTTTGACCGAAAAGTTGATGAGTACTTAAGACTTGGCTACCACCCGAAGGTAAGTGGCTCTGCCCTCAGTAAACCTTTTTCGTGAAATTGACGTTACATATGACTTGATAGCGCCAGAGACTATCAAGTTATAACTCCATTGACTACAGAACAGCATTCACCGATGAAGATGAACAATTTCTGATCTCCTTCCTGGCGATCAAGGACCCTACAGGAAAACAACGCAGAAGTAATGGTATCTATTTCACTCTTGCTGAGAATGTACGTAGGCGTCCATTATCTTCGAGGTATCTATCAAACTGATCACTATTTTCAGTTCATGGATCACTCTCCAAAATCCGCCCAAATTGAACCAGACAGCTGGAGAAAACATTACTGGAAGTTCAGAGACTACTACGACTGCAAGATTCAGGAATATCAGAAAGCGAACAATCTAGCAGTGACTCCGGGCTCGATAATCTCCCTCGAAGGGGTTAAAAGACCTCGAATCCCTTCATTTTCTTCAAGTACCTCTCGTAACACGGACACAAGTACCATCGGTCGTTTGCAACCAATCACACACTCCATCTGAAATTCGGACTACCCCTGAGGAGAGTTCAGAGTTCATTCGGGTGGGAAAGAGAAAGATAGCGATATTGGATCTTGAAGACAACAACAAAGAGCACCTCGACCACCGTGACGATCTGGAACAATTCAATGCTTTCCAACCTTCCGCATCCTCGACGTCGACTGTCAACGAATCGTCGTGTTATCCGAGTATCTCGGGCGTGGACAGGCGTTCAGGTACGTAAACGACGTGTTTCAGCTTTCCTCCAGCAGAGGTCACCCACCAGTGTTCAAATCAAATCTGATGCCCATCCTTTCTTGTTCCCTCCTCTAGAACTCGCTCTACCAACACCGACGAGCTCCCACTGTGAACAGCATTCTCCTGACCAAAGAACAACTTTGACATCTTTCGACAAATACCTCTCTTGGATTAACGAGATGCGCGGAGGAGAAGTTCGAATATATACGACGGAAGGGGACGTGATCGTTGTCCGTCCCCAGGTTCCGGTTGATGAAAGAGCACAATTCGAGCGTAAAAACAGCGGGGGAGGTTGCGAGAGTGAAGCTGCTATTAAAGGTGAGTTGCTCAATCAGTGGCACCTTCGCCTACCTACCTCGGAGCCTCGAAGACTGAGGGATAACATTTATTTTATCGGATATTTCACCAGATGTAACCAAGGAACAAGACCACGAAGTTCTCAAAAGTCCGACTGAAGATAACAAGTTACTAGGCTCTGATCCCGACAATATGATTGAGGAAGTCGATTTGAGTTCGAGCCGAGACAATGGCAATGTTTCAGAGCTGGATTTTCCCATGGATTTTGGGGACGACCTCTACGTCGACTCCCCGATGGGTTCACCGCTGATCGCTAGCCCTCAAACGTATTCTCCATTGTGCGCCCCAGGTCAAACTACGCCAAGGTCAAGCCCAAGCGAGTTTTCTAGGGCTATTCCTGCGAGGGGTATTTCTCGACCATCAATGCCTCCCGTTAGCGGCGGGGATGCCTCTGTTGCCAGTGAGCATGAAAGAAGCTATGCGTCAGACTCGAGGGCGAGGGGAGCTCCGAGTCAAGAACGTTCAGTATCAGTGCAAACAATAACGACATCTTCCTTTCCAAAATCTCTTGTCACGGAATGTATGTCCTACAACTATACTTTTCTTTACCGATACCTAACTTTATCATTAGCGAGTGCACAGATTGGCCTTGCTTTACCTCCTCCACCTCCACCTCCGCCTTCTCCACCTGCCATCCCGGCCCTGCCTATTCCCTCAGTACCATCAAACCCAGAAAACCGGGGCCTTCTACATCCAATCCGGACAGAATCTGTATTCACACTGCCTGTCACAACTCCGTCTTCGCCGTGCATTGAAGGGAAAGTTAATGAACCGACTACCCTCCCTGATAATTCCGTAACCAAAGAGAATATTGACTCGGGCGGCGAAAGTAGCGTAAACGGTACTACTCCGGATTCCTCTCTGATCATGGAACAATGGGCTCGCATGACTTCGACATCTGAGTCCTTGCTTATGTTGCTGCGGGAGAAGATCTAGTTGCAAAGCCGTTTTAGTTATGATTCATGGATAGATGATGAACAGCGACATACTTGAGGTCCTGCTGAATTTGAGCGTAATCACTTGTTTTCATGCTGATAGTTTTCATCCTTATAGTTCCTTGTCGTGTCTACTTGTTGCAGTTGATCTTGAACCTCTTGTCTTACACTAAGACTGACATACTAGCTAAGTACTTATATAACTCAATACAGAGTTGGAAACAGTCCTCCTCATTTCCTTTCCGATTCGAAATGCTGATCTTTATATTGCAAAAGAATCGGTGATCAGCCGTGCATTTGTACTCGAAAAAAGCTCAAACGCCATTGTTTTCCTTACTACTCAGGAGAAAGGCTCATACATAGTTGATTGAATGGAGTATATGTATATCAAATCGGACAATACATGGTATTTGAGATCAGGGTTCGAGAGATTACGATGATAATCATTTAAGAATTAAGAATAGGTCCTTCCTACTTTCGAGTTTGAAAAGATGACTCGAGTTTACGTGAAGACAGCGGGTCCAGGGACCTATAAAAAGCCAGGATGAGGACTATGACGATATCAGGACAACCAACGATGAAAATTCATACCGTGTAGGCTGTAGGAATTGGGTCGTAGATGTTGACAGTGAGGCCTGGGTCTAGTTGGCAAGGCAGAAATTGAGACACGACATTATAAAGGAAGAAAAAAAGGCTTACCGTCGGGAGAAACGTATCCCGGAATAGATACCATGGAGGGACTTCCGGATCCACCACCCGTGACGCTGATCTGAGCACAAGAGATGTACCATTGAGGAGCACCGGGGACGTGCAGGCCGATCTGTTCGATTCTAGCGAGGTACTAAAATAACGAAGCGATTCAGCGTCTGTGCTTTGTAAATCAGTCCTTGAGACAGATATTTACTTCACCAGTGGGTACATCAGCGGGGATCGTAGTTCCGAGCTGGGCTTGGTTGAAGTCGGTAAAAGCGAACGGGTTAAAAGTAGCACCCCATTCAGCAATCTAAAATAGCCATTAGTAATTCGGACAACTTTTTTGAAATCATCACCATCGCTTACCTTGAACCAGGCGGCTCCACTTCCATCCCAGTCAGCAGCAGTGCTACCTGACGGAACCTTGCCCAAGTAAATAGCAGCCGGACCTTGATGGTACAAAGTGTTGTCCAACAAGAAGGTGATATCGCTTCCTGCAGCTACTTCGACCGTGTCTGAAGCCGGGGAAGGGTTGGCATTACAAGTGATGTCGCCGGAAGTCACGTCCGTAACGGGAGAGTTGTTGACGGGTTGACGAATAGCAGCCATGGTGGAAGTGGTGTCGGTGACGAGCGTTGTCCAGATGTCTACGGAAGGGAGATTATAGAGTAGTAAGTCCTCTGGACAGCATAATGTGCGTATACGTTACTTACAGTGTGCCGAAGCAGACTGCATGAACAAGGCAGCTGCGATAGACGATGTCGCGAGTTTCATTTCTGAACAAGATGTCCTTCCGGGTGCAGAGGAGGTCGATAAAAGCTTGAGGTTAGTTTGAGGGCTTTGTATGAATATGATGGCTTTATAGTCTCTGGCGAAGACAGGATCAAATATCGGATATAATACTCATCTCGCCATAGTTAACAGGAATGAACATATCTACATGCAGTTGCTTCATCCGAAGTTATGGACGGTCGACTCCACCACTCATCTGCGAGTTTATTCCGCAGGACTGAGGCATTCTAGAATAGCATAAGAAATTGTACAATTGTTGTGGAGCGATGCGGTAAAAGCTCGATAAAATATGGTTTTTGACCATGACGTTACCGAGGAGGCTTTTATCAAATAGTTTCACCGAAGCTTGGTTACCCAAGCCGATGAGAAGTCGAAAATGAAGCAGAAGCAAGTTCGTTGCGGTCCCGAGAATTGATCACTTGATTTTTTTGCGTTTGGCTAGCTTTTACACTCGGCAAAAACAGATCAGTTCAATGGATGACGGGTAATTGTGATCAGCTATAAAAATACACCCGGAGCTGCGTTGAGCGCTGGAAACAACTTGAGACAGAGGTAAGTATAGAAATAGTACTAGATAGTATCGAGGATATCTTGCCTAACTCTATACATTTGCGATGAGATCCTTGAAACAAAAAATATCAAACAATTTTTTGATCTCTGGATTTATTTCGACAGGACAATCTTTAGGTCAAGCTCGCTTACGAATTCTCGCCTCAAAGCGTTCCTGCATAAAAAGCGTGAACATAGATAGTAAGGCTATTACTGACTATGTATAAGGACAATATTTAGCAATATTTGAATTCAATTCTATATGGATCTATAGTCCTAGTCAGTATAAGGACAATATTTAGCAATATTTGAATTCAATTCTATATGTATCTATAGTCCTTACTATTCTGCACATGGGATTATCCACTAGTTCCGTTTACTGATGGTGTCTGTGAAGAACTACAACCATTAACGGTTATTCTATAATGAATGTAAGTATCAAGTGCTTTGCATACGCACATCTCAAGAAGCATTAAGTTATTTACCTTGTGGCTGACGAACTTCCCAGATTCCTTCATCCTCAAATTGTCTATACTAACTCACAACATCGTAAGAGCGCTCTCATTCGGGGATATTGGAGCTGGAATCCAATCAGGATACATTTTTTGAAGACATTTAACACCTCCATTTGACCTTCATGATTTCTTTCATCCTTCAACGCGACTGCGTAAGTTCCTTTAGTGTTTCGTCATAAACACTGCATATTTCACATCTATCATTTCTAAAGACTAATGCGAATTTGAAAATACTGTAAGATGGTCATTGAAAAGGACATCGAACGACCCTCCAGTCGCTTTGGGGGTTTCTTTCGTCGCATTCTAGTGGTAAAATTGAGTGCATAAATAAAACGACATTGTTATTGGAAGACAAGCTGTGATTATGTGTAATCATTTGACAATAACAGTTCTGGGTCAGGAATATGCTAGTAATGTCCTCATCTAGTTCCACTAAAAGCACCCTACTCTAGGCTCTCCACCCTTTCCTCATTCAGGACAATTTGACGACCATCAAGTAGCCGTATTCTGTTACTCTCTTCTCCCCTCCACAATAGACACTTGTCTTAAACATCTTACTCAGTTTCTAAGTGATACCCTGTTTCCATTACAACATGATACCAAGCAAGGCCTAATATCTTCTTTTCCACAGTGAGGTTTAGAGAGTAATCAGAATCAAGAGAAGCTGTTATATTCTGCTTGTTTCTGCATCCATACCTGGAGCCTGAAGGGAGATAAGATTCCCATATGTCAGAGATCGGAACCTCCTCAGACGATACAAAGACATCTATCCAGGGCATGTCACCTTCCCATTCAGCACGCACGCCCAGCGCTATAAAGACAAATTTTTCGTCGATACTTCGGGGCTCGTATGCGAGGACGCAATGAATTTCATGTTGTTCACAATGGTATGAGAGTGTCCCATATGTCTTTTGCCCTTCACTACTAGGACTGCAAAGAAGATTGGATGAGGAAGCTGAGAGAACCTCGTAAATGTTGAAAAAACGGGATTTATCGTTAACCATAAAGTTCAAACTTGTTGAGCTCGAAGCATGTGGCGAGCTTCTGAATTTGTCTATCTGTTGGTGGAATTCGAATTCGGCACTGGATGAGGGGATGTAATCGATTTGGAGAATTCTTGTCCTCGAAGCATCTCCAGTCATGTGTACGAAACAAGACACCAGAGCATTGCTGTCTTCGAGACACGATAGAACACTGTCTTGGAGATCAGAAGGGTCAAAGGGGATGAGACAATTGTCGATGAATAGCGCAGGAGTAATGACATCGGCTACCGTCCAGAAACCGACGTTAAATTCATTTGCGTTCTTGTTGAGGAGTCTGAAATAACGGTCTGGATAAGGACAAAACGGCAATGGCACACTGCGAGGATTCGTGTCAAAGAAACCATCAACCTCGCCGAGAAGAGTGATTTGTGAATTGTCAAGTTTGAATTCGAAGGGCGTCTTGTGATTGCCGCTTTTGTCTCGCAGCCGAGGGATTTTGCTCTCCTTCACCACGATTTCCTGCAACTCGCTTGATGAGTCATCGATACAGGGAAGTGGAAAATCTGGTTGCCATCGAATATAGCGGTGTCCCTTTTGTTGTAGATAAATTCCAGTGTATTTGTCGGTAGCTGTTCGGCAATGCAGTGAAGCAAGAAATATGCCTTCCCCTAAACCTGTTAGATGCTGCAGAGGAAGGTGGATACGCAGACCGTTATTGCCAAATGAAAAGGCTGATCTATCGCCGAGAACCTGTGATTTTGACACGCCGACATCCCCAGACGACACAAATTCCGAGGGAGAGATCGCAAATAGTCCTCTATCCTGGTAGTAATCCGGGGATGCCACCCAGGCAAAGATACTACGATCATCAGAGTACTTGATAATCTCCTGCTGTAGTCGCATGAATGCCTTTGCTGCCCCCTCCCCATAGATTGGTGGCATATTCACCCCAAAAAGCCCCATGAGGCAGTATGCCATGTCTTCTGGTCGGGTTGTTTCTCTAGATGCAGCCCAGGACATTTTCTGTGCAACACTGTAGTCATCAATCTGTCCCTTTTTGAAAACACCAACTGGAATAGAAGTCACTTCAGAGATGACCTCCCGCATGCTGTGTCTAGTGCCGACCATATTCCAATTCTGGTCCAAAAAGACCAAGTAGCAAGGGGCGATCAACTCCTGGAGAGTCCAACCTCTTGTGAACCAGCGACTCTTCTTCAAATTCTCCAAGTCCTTCACATTCCTCTCCTTTGAGACATCACTCAAGTATGCAATGCAGACCTGACTGTCTTCATAGTACTGATACATTGAGTTGAGCACTTCGGAAAGCTCAGCGCTACTAGACTTGTCGATGCAGCATGTATCGATCCAGATCCACTCGAACCGGTATTTTCGAACGTACTCACAAGCTTTTTTGACCTTGGACCAGCCTGCTTTTTTCTTAGCATTCTCGAGATTCTGGATGTCTTGGAATGTGACCTCGTCATTACCCGGGGCCCATGTATGTGAGAGAATAGCGAAAGTAGGGATATCGGTGAGAACTTCTTTGACCTCAAAGGTCTCGGTGTTCAGAAGACGCATGATGTGAAATAGGATGTATACTCGGAAACTTGGACCAAATAAAAAATCAATATCCAGCCATTCTAAGAGGGTTGGGGAACAAACTACATACATGATGGTAGAAACGCAAGTTGCATGAGGCTGTGTGCGCATGATGATGTGCACAGGTTCAAGTCACGAGGGAGGACAAATAGACTTCCTGTGTCACTTTTTCTCATGAACAATCCTCCGAGCTGAGAGCTCGCTCTAACCATGACAGGATACATTTCTGTAAGGAGCTAGCAGATTTACTGAAGTGAGATCGCCGAGTGTCAGATATGATTTCTCCAAATAAAGATTTCTTTTATGTCGTAAGTTCACGCTGGTACCGGCGGAAGTTATAACACTGCAAGCAATAATATAATGAACACAATGAAATCAACCATCAAAAGAGACATTCCTGCAATCGACTTTGCTTTAACAACAGTGCACTAGTCTTCATCAAGTCCCGGCAAATCGAATCAGTACTTATAGAGAATTATGAACAAGGTTGTCACATAACCGTTGTCATTGTCAAACGCCCGAGCTTGAATCCACCCCAGGTCACTTCCTTGACCATGTCTCTCGCCTTTTGACATGCTCAGAGTCAGCAATCTGATAATTCATTTTGGCATCCTTCAATACATATCTGCTATATTGTCCTCGGTTTCCTCATATTCGCCCAGAGCATCGTGACGTTTCCACTGGTTATGAGACCCAGTAAAAATCGAGTCCGCATCGGTCGGAGGATATCCGAGAAAACCCGAGTCGCAGATTAGTTAATAAACTCCTTCTCTTCCTCCCTTGGGATTTTCTCCGCTCAACTCTGACATTCTTGCGAAATCGAGTATGCACATTGACAAGCGACGAGCGTCTATTGGTTCGTGTATGCCTCAGATTTTTGCTTCCTATTCTGCTCTTTTCTGAGTTGGTAGCTATTATACAATGCACATACGTATACGTTGAGCTTGGTGCAGTAATCACTGATCAAAGAGGAGCATGGGCTAGCTCAAAAGCCTTATTCTCAAGTGGTTTTCTGTGGCGTACTATGAAATTGTCCAAATGGGGGCATGTGTTGTCCGACGGGAACAGTTTCGAATGAATACGATATGTAAGAAGATATCGTAGATGAGGAGTTCCACTTTTGGTGTGTATGCTGGCATGATGTATGATGGAAAACAAAGTTTCTTGGGAACATCATGTCAGATCAATTTATGTAGAATGCCCATTCCATCTGCATCCGAATCAGTATCAAGTATCAAGATCAAATGTTGATCAGTTTGCTGCTACAAGTAGACAGTATAAATCCAATTCCTTACACATGTGGTCCACATGCAGATTTGTGTTCCTACCACTAGGTGTGTAGCTTGTCCCTCTCCCCCCACCCCCCGGTTCTTCCTCCTCTTTCTTTATAGTTTTGAGGACTACTTATTTTCTTGGGTCTAGCTTCCAAGAACACATTGTATTTGTACCATGCGTCTTCTAAACACCAAGACCTTTGAAGTCCAAGAATTTCTCACTGACTCCGATATCCCCCCATTTGCTATTCTCTCGCACACCTGGGAGAAGGACGAAGTGACATTCCAAGACATCCGGAATCTCGGAAACGCCAAGAAAAAAGCAGGCTGGTCCAAGGTCTGGAACGCTTGTAAATATGTTCGACAATATCGATTCGAGTGGATCTGGATCGACACATGCTGCATCGACAAGTCCAGCAGCGCCGAACTTTCCGAAGCGCTCAACTCAATGTACCAGTACTACGGGGATAGTCGGGTTTGCATTGCGTACTTGGGCGATGTTGCATGGGACAGCAATATCGAGGAATTGAAGAAGAGTCGATGGTTCACAAGAGGTTGGACTCTTCAGGAGTTGATTGCACCTCGTTATATGGTCTTCTTGGACAAGAATTGGAACATGGCTGGTACTCGATACAGCATGCGAAAGGTCATCTCTGAGGTGACTTCTATTCCGGTTAGGGTTTTTGAGGAGGGTCAGTTAGATGGATACAGTATTGCGCAGAAAATGTCATGGGCTGCATCTAGGGAGACAACAAGACCAGAAGACATGGCATACTCGCTTATGGGTCTTTTTGGGGTGAATATGCCACCAATTTATGGAGAGGGGGGTCCAAGAGCATTTATGCGGTTGCAACAGGAGATTATCAAGTATTCTGATGACTGTAGTATCTTTGCCTGGGTGGCATCACAGGATTACAACCGGGAGAGGGGACTATTTGCAAGCTCTCCCTCGGAGTTTGTGTCTTCCGGATATGTTGATGTGTCGGAATCAGAGGTTCTTGGCAGTAAATCAGCGTTTTCTTTCGGCAACAACGGTCTGCGTATCTATCTTCCTCTACAACATCTACCGGATTTGGGGGAAGACATATTTCTTGCTTCGCTGCGTTGTCGGGCAGGTAATAACAAATACATTGGAATTTATCTTCAACAACAGGGGCACCGCTATGTTCGGCTGTGTCCACATTTTCCACTACCCCACATTGATGAGCTGTCGGGAGAGTTGCAGGAAGTTGTGGTGAAGGAGAGCGCCATCCCTCGGCAACGAGACAGAGACAACGATTACGAGATTCCCATCGAATTCAAACTTGACGACTCACAGATCACCCTTCTGGGTGAGGTTGACAACGGGACCGACAAGAACCCTTGCAGTGTAAGGTCCTTGTCGTTGTGTCGAGGTTCACATCATCATTTCAGACTTCAGACCAAAAAAGGAAATGCATTTAACGTCGTTCTCTGGAATCGATTCAACGACATCATTCATGTGCTCCGAGTGCGGTTCTACATCAACAATCGTTACATCCCCGATTACATCCACGATCTTCAAGACAGTGTTCTATCGTGTGTTGAAGACGGCAATGCTCTGGTGTCCTCTTTCATACACATGACTGGAGACTCTTTGAGAACACACGTTGTCGAATTCAATTACATCCCTTCATCTAATGCTCAATTCGAGCTCTATCGTCAGATCGACGAATTCACAGGCTTGCCACATGGTTTGAGCTCAACAAGTATGAATTTCATTGTTGTCACTCCACCCGCCTCTTTCTACACTCACTCAGCTGTCCCATCCAATCTTCTGTGCAGTAGGGAAGGAGAAAAAGCATACGGGACACTCACACTGTCACAACTCGGTGAACGACGGGATATCCATTGCGTCCTTGCATACTACGAAGAATGTGTCTTTGTAGCGCTAGGCCTGCGTGCTGAATCTGAAGGTGACATACCCTGGATAGATGTCACTGTATCATCTAAAAAGATTCCAGTCTCTGACATATGGGAATCTTATCTCCCTTCAGGCTCAAGGTATGGGCGCAGAAACAAGCAGAATGCGACAGCTTTATCCTTTCGTCAGCATCCTTCTTACAACTTCACTGTGGAAAAGAAGATGTTAGGACTGGTTTGGTATCAGATCGTTGTAACGAAAGGGGAGATCAAGCCCAAAAGATGAGTCGGAAGACCCGACGGAGTAGTAACAGAATACAGCCATAGGAAGCTGAATAGTGTGTGGGTTGAAATGAGTTTTTGAACCTCAGAGAAGCGTGTTTCGAATGATCATGTATACTCGTGTTTTTGATCAAGCAATAGTGAAATAGAATCCATGGGTAATAATTTCCTGGTCTGTTTACTTTTCGATTGCTCCAGTCTGCAAGTGAATGACAAGAAAGGTAGTAACAACGAGGGAACTATTCTTGGTGTGGAGAAAAAGGCTATTTGAATTTCTATAGTCATGCACCTACTGTCAAATAATATGTGTTATGCTAGTCGTGGCGGATACATTTCATGCATTCCTTTAATTCTTCAGTAAACTTCCATCAGGCAGTGTTTTGTCTATGTAAACAAGACAACAGCTATGATGAAAAATCTAGTGTAGAATGTAGACGGATCTCTTGGTCAACAGTGTCTGTAGATGGGAATGAAAGGAGATTGTTTTGTCAAGCACAAGCCTGCTCTTCGGTGGCTGCGACTAACTTATCAGTTCCACGCGTGACCTGATCTTAAAGTGATCACCGGCTCTGAGTTCATGCTACTGAACATAATTCAATTTCCGCCTCAATACTCGACGTTCAGCTTTTCAGCAGTGAAGAACAATAACCCAGTTCAGTAATATACGCTAGTAATTCATTGGTAAATAATGTCACCTTTGACCCTTGTTCCAGACTTCCAAGTCGAATGAAGGACTCGCTTGTCGACTACTCGTCGAGTAGTATCATGGGGACGTAAAAAGACTTTGTAAAAAGGCTCTTCCGCTTAAATTCTCCTTAATCATCCACCGAACAAACTCCACGAACGAAAGAAATGCATTCGTCAGACACCTGTCGGATTGAATACAAAAATTCGTAATTCCCCAGATTCTTCGGGATATACTGATTCACTACGTTGGGCGCCTCCGAGTCGGCCTATGACTAAGCGCTTCAGCGCCCATTTGCGAGGCTCTAATTTTTTGAGGTTGAATTTGAGTTATTACTGGACCTCAAAGCATAGCGCAGTATAAAGGCAGAGCATGAGAGTAGTGTCTTGTCCCAACACATTTTTGAACTGCCTCTTGTTCTCTACGAGCATCTATCATTTCAAGCTTCTCTTTAACTCTCTGAAACAATGCCATCCTACGTTATCGCTGGTGCATCTTGAGGAATTGGTGTAAGTCTTTTTCCAGATTTCTGCTATGGCTCAGTGACTCAATTAGTGCATTTATGAACCAATCTATGTTATATCTTGTATTTTCCCAGTTACAATTCGTTCTCGACCTCCTCGCCCGAGGAGATGTCGTCATTGCACTCGCTAGAAACCCCGAAAAGTCCGAAGGCTTACAAAACATCAAAGACCGCAAAAACCTTCATATTATCAAGGCAGATATCGCAGATGCTGCTTCTCTAAAGGTACGGGTGACTTGTTCGAGTGAATTTGGAGGAATCAAAAGTTAATAAATCCACGCACTTGGTGTTTTCTGCGGTTACATTAGCGAGCGGCAGAGGAAACTGCCAAAGTAACTGGCGGTAGTCTCGATGTTCTCATCAACAATGGGGTACATTATGACAAGCGTTACGTCTATAACACCCTCGTTGACTTGTAAGTTCCTGATATCGTATAGTACCAGACCTTCTGAAACTAGTTTACTAATTCTGATACTTTAGTCCGTCTACCGAGGAACTCATCTCCGATTTCACCAAATCGTTCGAAACCAATGTCTTGGGACCCATCCTCACGACTAATGCTTTCCTTCCCTTACTCAAAAAGGGTACACAAAAGAAAGTTATCACTCTGAATACTGGTCTTGCTGACACTAAGCTTACCTTGGATATTGAGTATCCCAAGGTCACGTCATACAGTATTTCCAAAGCTGCCTTGGATATGGTCAACGTGAAATACGCCGGTAATTATAAGTGGCCCTTTCTTATGATTATAGACAAAACTAAAAAAAATGCAATTGTTAGTCGCATTGAAGAATGAAGGATTTTCGTTCCTTGACATTTCCCCAGGACTAGTCGATACTCAAGCTCCTCCCAAGCCAGAGGAAATGGGAGAAGTTATGGAGATGATCACCGCTTTCAAGAAAGGGTACCCGGACTGGACTCCGGTGCCTATGACTCCCGCTGAAAGCGTGAAGTTGATGTTGGAGATCATTGACAACTTGACGGTTGAAGATTCAGGCAAGTTTGTGAGCCACAAGGTTGGTTGATATTCTTTCAACTTGTAAGTACAGAGGCTGACTTCTGCGAATCTAGAATAACCGGGAGTGGTTGTAAATGAGTCGGGATATCGTGATACCAAATGTTATCTGGATGGTCTTGTCGAGCATGCGGATTGGATATGTTTTCTGAAGGATATACAAGATCAATTTGTATGATCCTTGATGAATAAAGTCGGTACTTTACCTGAGCTATCTCTATGAATTTCGTTATTATTGCCACGCTGTTTGGATGGTACAAGATGGTACCCACTCCAAACCATCGTCAGCCTGAGCTTGCAGCGAGTTCGTCTTCTGCAAAGTGTCAATACATAAACCTCTTACTAGTAATATTCACTCGGCGTTTCATTTCTCAATGCGGTATCGTATCTGCGTAATATTACTCAGCGAAAGTCTATCCCTCTCCAGGCTTCATCGTTCTTTCTTCAACGAACCGCCGGCCTTCATGAGAGTGAAAGAATCTAAGAATTTTCCTTGTAGAATGATTACTCCTCTCCACAGCCCAAGCAAAGGCCAGCGGCGTCATTTCCAGGCACGGATGGAAACTATTTTAGTTATTTTATGTAGCTCTACCACACATTCTTGACTTATGCGGAGCTTACATATTCATGGTTTGAATATAAAAGCAATCCATTTACGATTATAAAGGTGACTGGTGACTTGCGATTGACCCTCTGTGCATTCTCTTACTCGGCTCTGAGCCGAGATTCCTTGCTGTGGTAGTCATTTCGCATTACTTAGTGGCTGTTTGTCGGTTCTCCAATTGTTAATATAACTCCCCGTAATTGTGAACCGAAACTTTATAGTTGAGTTGTTTCATTCTACACCACTAACATTATCAACGTCCTCTCCATTCTCCATCTACGGGTGCGGATCAAACGCAGAAGTCCTCAACATTCCAAGGCTAAGGTTAAGGATAAGAATGGAGCTAATCCAGAGGAGTACTAGTCTTCCTATGACTAAAGATCAAGAGGTGGACTTATAGTACTGCGGTCTGCACTTTGAGTCCATGCTCCTCAGCATCGTATGGATCTCTGGGGTTAAACTGTGACTCGGTGATGATGAAAGCTAGGCCTACTACTACGACGACGTCGACACCTCCACTGTTATCCAGCTTCTCTTCGCTTTCACCCGTATCATCATTATCGTCGTCACCCAGTACTACCACTGGCAGCTCCCTTCCACGAGAACGAAACGCTGGATACAATCAGACGCCTGCATACATGCATCTGCCGGATGAAATCATTCTATATATCATGGAGATCATTCGAGCTTCAACTACATCTCTACGTCCACGTGCATCTCTATCCTCATTTCCGGCTTCCGCTTCGTCTCTGTCCATAGCAGACCTCAAATCGTCCACTCTCGTGTGCCGCCAATGGAGAATTTGGGCTCAGCATGTGTTGTTCGAGAGGTGGACTCTGGATTTAGAAAAAGTTGAATTGTTGGAGAACCGTGGTGGTGGCCTAAGCGTGGTTGGAACAAGCCCATCAGAATCATCCTATGGGAACGGGGACGGAATGTTCCCATCCCAACGTTGTCGGTTTAAGGATTTTCTTCAAAATATGGGTCCACATATTCGTTTCCTCAAATTAGATCTAATGAAGAAAAGGAAGATGTATCCGAGCACGGCAAGTAGCCAAGGACATGATGATAATCTAGAGTATCTAAGGATGATAGGTGAAACAAGTTCGATGTCTCCTGGGTTTTGGAAAGAGAACGGAGACCCGGATGGTGATGAGTATGGTGGTAGTGATGGTCGCGGTGGTGGTTATCATTTCGAGTGTATGGATCCGACTTTTTCTAATCTTTTTAGATGTTTGATTACAAACTTCAACGATCTCCAAGAGGGGGAGGATAATATCCCGATTATATTCCACGTCTTCCCAAGCGTCCAACAAATCCACATCACACCTCCTGGATACGAAGGCCGAGACTTGGGAGAGATTCTCGAGAAGTTTCCTAGGATCGTTAGAGGGTTATTGGGAGGAAAATTTGTTAGTGTTCTGCCATCGTCATCATTACCACTACCGTCGCTGTCGCCATTGTCGTCATATGGTTTTCTAGTCCAAAATCCTTCGACTAGGACTACAATCGTGACATCGGACTCACTGTTCCGGAAAGCTATCCGGATCATTTTGGAGATTCCGGTATATTTTTATGGGATAGATGTGCTTAAAGGGAGGTTAGAAGACTTTGGGAATGGGGAAGAGGGCTCGAAGGAAGGGGGCAAGGTAGTAGAGAAAGAATGGAGAGAGTTGGATCGGTTCTTGTCGGGTATTTTTGGGACTTCGAGTTCTGCAGATGGGTATGGTGACAGTGGTGACATTGAGATAGAATTGATAATAGGGGTAAAAGTAAGGAATGTGCTGGGGGTTTTGGAGAGGTGTGAGACGTGTTTGTTGACTGGGACTAGGGACGATAAGTCTGAGCGGTTATTGGTAGAGGGTCCAGGGCTGGTTGGAGATCACGATACTAATGAGAATATTCGACACTCGTGGAACGGGAACGGGTTTTGTCAAGTCTATCCTAGGCATATGGAAGAAAGTGTTTTAGGAGAGATTAAAGCATTGGTTGAGAAGTGGATGCCTGAATTGGGAATACTTGTGGTCGGAGATGAGGGACTTGGAGAGAGAAGGGCTACTACGGGGGTCAGGTTGAGGTTTGTACGTTTGGATGCTAATGGGAAGGTGGGGTGCATCGGGGCCGGGCGATCCCTTTAACTGGCCGAGAATGGCTGTCGGCCCGGAGTCTAAACATTTCAGGCTCCGCAATAGTTCACATCAATCGCCGTGACGTGACCTGGCGCAGTTCATCTTTCACTCCATCATGGTTCAGTGCTCCAAATGCGACAGTTACATTGTTTGCCCCAGGGTGCCAGTAGACTCTGACCTGTCGGAGAAGATATTCCAACGATTGCGTTCTCCCGCTGAGGCTACAGAAGCAGAAATGGCCCGTGCAGATCAAATTCTACAAGATGCGGAGAGCGACTTTGCCAGCTACGACGCAGAAATTGCGCGGCTGAAGACAGCTCTCTCCTTGATCGAGCACAAACGCCAGTTCTTGCAGGAGTACGTTTACAAACACCGCTCACTCTTGGCCCCTGTTCGCCGTCTTCCACCCGAAATTCTCAGCCTAATCTTTCTCGCTCATATTCCTCAGTCGGGAAACACGCTCGCCTATGGAGATTTCCAGTACGGCGAGATGTCCTCTCTCGTTTTGAGTCAGGTCTCTATTGGCTGGCGGAGACTTGCTTTGGATTTACCTCGTCTTTGGACCGAACTTGAAATCTTGTTTTGTCTCTCGACTAAACGAGAGAGAGGCCATCTCAGATATCCTCTCTCCATTTTCCTCGAACGATCGGTGCAAGTGCCGTTAACCGTGATCATTGACTCGGAAGGGAGTGGACCTAGCTATTAGAAAAATTTTCCAGCCTGTGTATAGTCGTTGCCGCTCGTTTATTGTCTTTGTTAGGCCGTCTCCCTTGTCTGACGGAACTAGAGATTATAGAACCCGCGCAAACGTGGGACCCATCCGAGAGATTGATCTGTGACGAATTCCTCTACGGACTCTTTATCGGGACGAATACTAGTCCGTTCGGAGAAAATCGTCGCATCCCTCGACTTCTACACCTTTGTTTGAACGTGGGCTCGTACCACCAGCCCACGTTCAAGACTGAGACGCTAAAGGAAATGGTTAAGTCCAGGTGGATTCCAGATCCGACTTGTGCATCCGCAATGGGAGTCGTGTGTTTGTGTTCGATTAAGGTTGTTGGTGATAAAAGGACAGGGGAAGAGGCATTGGGATATGAGTCGTTGAAAGAACTGGAAAGGTCGGGACTAAAGGTTGAGATTATTCCAGACCTTGTATAAGTACTAGGATATGTTCATGTATGGACTTTCGTGGCTTCGAAGAATTGCTTGCCCTCTATCAGTGGGTTGATGGCATATAATATTGTCTCGCTGTAGGCTCTAATTAAGTTAATATTCAATTCATCTTACGACACTGGTCGGCTGAGCTCAATACAAACTGAATACTCAGAACCAGTGCTCAAGAATGGTACCAAAAAAGGAAATGTTGTCTAGCCAATAGGATTCTTCACGGCAAAGTTGTAGATAAGTGGCAGCAGAAATCGGTCATTTTCGATCAAATTGGACCTCTTCGACGGCTGCTGGATCTACTTCTAAGTACCTGGTTTGACTTTATCACCATCAGAATAATGAAACCAAGAAAAAGGAGTCATGAAACTTTGGTGGATCTCTAATGGAGAGTTCACCTTGCCATGTGTTTACCTCATAATCTGGGAGGAATCCATGCAACCATGGCCCGACAGAAGATTTGGGCAGTAAATGATAACACAAACTTCATGCAATGATTTCTTGACAAATTTTTGCGGAGGTGAGAACTGATAGTAAGGATGATCTGGTATTTGTGCTTGGAACCAAATTGAGAAGGATAAGAGATACTTTTAGACAATTTTCAATTTAGAAAACATACCTGGAAATGGGGACTTATACAAATCATTGTCATTCTTGTCTTGCGCTACCTGGCAATCATACCAAATGTCTCCATCTTTATCTAAATTCCCAATGTAGTTTGTTTGGTGGTTTTATAAAAAACCTTGTAGTGGACTTGGGTACATACACATACCTGGTCCAGTCTGTCAGCTGGCCAAATGATTTCAACCCAAGGTAATCCATGCCTCTGAGCAAATTCTTGGCTAGAAGGATTGTACCCTCCAAATAGTTGGAACTCTCTTGTAGCTTCATATTGGTAATCTGTGAAGTTCCCTAGCTGTAGGCTGTAGCCAAACTTTAGGAATCAGTTCTGGGAGTCCAAGAGCATCGGTGAACCTGATTGACAATGGACAAGATCCATCTGGATCAAATGTCCAGTAGTAGAGGTCATGGTCATCATTCCCCCATCTATTCCAGATGTTCCAGAAGGATGGCTGGCAGTTATTGGGGCAATGAACAAAAAGATTTTACCAAAATCAGGGTGCAAAAGAGATTGATGATGTTTCTAGTTTGGTTGTAGGGTGAATGTAATATGAGATAACAGTGCTGAAGAATTCCTAGATAGATTAGCAATTGATGACAGTGAAGAAGTTGCATAGACATCTGATGGAAGTGTATGGGAACAACAGAATGATAAAAGAATGGACTGATGGAATGTACTGATGAAGGATGAGGGTTCATGTGGTTATGAGCATCTGATGATTGATCTGGACAGCTTCAACACTGGTCTTCTGATGGTGATGGAATGGCAAAGTAGCATTGGACCTGGAAACATGATGAAGGGAGGGAGAAGAACTGTGGCAGTTTGTGATAACCCTGGCCATGAAATGTGAATAAATGGGCGTAAAAACCTGTTTGTTTCAGCTACTGTGCCTACTAACTAGGCCTCTATATTTATCTTTGGACAAGCTTGACAATTCAGGTAAGCTGCTCTTTGTCAGACTTGTAACTTACTGCCATGTCAAAAAGCATGGTAAGCTCAGTGCCCAAGTATAGGCCATCGCTTCGCGTGACAGGAACGAGGCCGTAAGCCGAGTATTGAGTTGTCCTGCCGGACCGGATGCCTAAAGGGGATAGTGTCTAATATGGCATCCAGCGAATTCGAGTTGAGTAAAGACGATTCCTCCTTACAGTCGGCCTCGTAACTCAGCTTTTAACAATAGAGAGTTTGCGCAAATGCCAACCATTGGCTCTACTGGATTAAATGCCGGCATGTTCGCATGACATATAAATTGAAACTGAATTGTGGAGCCAACCGTTGGCTTTGCGTAAACTCTCTAATGTGTCAAGAGTCCATATAGCATGACAGTGTTACTAGGCTGAATGAAAGGAGGAATTGTCCTTACATACAACTTTTTGCCTTGGTCAGTCCAAAGAAGTCCTGTTTGGACCAGACTGCATTGACTCTCCTGGCCTTGTAACAGCTGATTGACAATCAGCGAATACCCTCTTATATCCAGAAGATCAGGCAACCTTTATGTAAAGTACTGCATCTGTCCATCAATCATTTCCAATATACTTACTGTACAACACAGGTATGGCGGGTTGTGGCGGGTTACAGGTAAGGGTATAACGGGTACGACTACGGGTTCCAATTTCGGAACTTCTACTGACCCCTGCCGTCAGGGGATAAATTACTTAATAACGCCACAAGTTATGGCTTCAAACTGTACAGTTGTATTTTTTTTTCAGTACAGACCACTCGTAGTCTGTTATGTCTTGACTCATGGTCCAAACTTGGCTTGGTGACGAAGACTTGTGTAAAACAGATCCAAAATTAGGTACTGAGGATGGCGATTTTGAGATGGAAGAAAGTTGGGACACTATATAGCATATCTAATGTAATATTTGAACATCTTAAATATTGTTAGGTATCTCAATCCATAGGTAACCCATAGCGGGTGTCAACATGTATCCTTACCCATCAGTCCCGTGCAGAACCCGTACCCGTGTGATGGGTATGGGTTTTGATGGGTACGGGTACTGGTGGACTCAAAATTAGCCACAGTATACCTGTGCAGCTCACTAACTATACTTAGAGACCTCAAAATAGTAACTGCATTTTAATCTTACCACTAATAGATCACATTTGAACTCACCGGGTCAGTAAAATGTGCAGCTGCATATTTTACCTGAGGTAGCTGCTGTACATTTTACCTGAGGTAGCTGTTGGGCATTTTACCTCACCAATGCACTGGGTTCAATGTCAGTGAGATTGATTAAAGGCTGTTCCCCTCAGTCTCCAGTAGGTAACATCAATGACTATTGAGATTCTTAGGCACTTGGATCAAGAGTATAAAACCAGTATGTCAACTAGTCTTGATTTCCAAACACTATCTCACTTTATTGGATTATCATCAAACTATGTTGGATAATTCCAAGCTCTATCCAGCCTACTTCACAGCAGATGACATACATGATTGGCAGGACTTTCTGCAGAGTATTGCATTTGAGGGACTATTTTATGGTAGGACCTCACATAAAATAATCATACCATAGAATTCCCACAGGATTTATCACAGGAATCCAATGTGTATTCTATACTATGACACTTTTCATATTCAGGTGAGTCATATATACTTAGCTTGAATTAATATGAATTTGCTCCATCAGTCATAGGGGATTGAACAGTTCATATTCTCGAATCTGTTTACTTGCAGCTTCTACCATAATGTTTCTTTGTTCATCATGTGTGTTTTTCAAAGATTTAGTGGACATTATTCTGCAGATAAAGTCATTTCCAGACACAGGGTTCTTTGATACCTCTTTGAGGAGCTCAGAGGCAACATTTTTGATCGAGATTATAGTGCCTCGGATATCTGTGAGAATATTGACATTAGCAGCTCTATCTGTCAGTGAGGGTGTTTTCTCAAACTGTTTTTTTTGCAGTACGTCTGTGGAGATGTAGTTGTGGTTTGGAGGGCATGGATCTTATTTGACAAGGGATCAAAGTATAGATCCCTTCTTGGATTATGCGTGATAATAACTTTCAGTAAGAATTATCTGGTAATCATCAATTTGACATGTACTAATTCCATTTGTGTAGCAGCCTCAGTTGTAGATATTTGTATCTCGAAAGTGACAAATTCGCAAGCAGAAGATATCGATGTAATAAGCATTCTTGACAGTTATCTATCAAAGTATTGACTGATGAACTTAGGCTGGATGGGTTTGGATTATTCTTCCAGTCTGTCTTGTATTTACAAACCTAGTTGCCACTTTACTTATTGCTGTCAGAGCTTGGTAAGGCTCTCTCCCTTTTTTTTTAATCAATTCTTTGCATACTAGCACTGTCTTATGAATGTTTTTCAGGCATTATAGACACTTTCTTCAAAAAAATCAGACTGAAAGTCCAGGGAAGAGTCATATTGAAAAGTTCTTTGTACTGTTGATTGAATCAGGAAGTGTATACTGTCTTCTCTGGGTAAATATAACTTTTGTTTCAGATGTTTTGACTCATAAGGTTTCAGGTCGCATATGGTGTTACGGCAGCAGTAGCCCCAGATTTCATAGGCACAAATGTTGTTGCCAGCTTGGGACCACATGTTTCTTGCCTGTATCTTCTATCAGTTATTATCCTGACTGCAAATCACAAGACACACTGTGATTCTACACTACAAGGGCAATCATTATCACAATCTGTTCAATTTGCACCACCTCCAGGAAGCAGTTTGATTGACCAGGTAAATTTCATTCTGGTCTTGTATTTGATTTTCATTCAATAAGTGGCTAGTTTCAGACTATCAATCAGCACCAAGAGAGGTGGATGCATAGTCAACACTCAATTTGAAAAAAACTTATAAACAACTCTGATATGATTTTGTTTGTCATACTTTGATGCAGCTTTTATAATACTTTTCTTTGTCCTTGATTTATTGAGTACGTTAGTCTACCTGATAATGTTCACTTTTTCGTTTTCTCATGTATTTTAGAAATACCACTATCAAGCAAATACTCCAGAGTCCCGGTGGTCCGGCGACTCGCGAGTCATCAGTACCCTATGCTGTCCAAATGCACAAAAAATAAACCAACCCGTTTTTTTAAAATATCACCCGTTTATAATGAGTTTCATGGGCATCTGTTTTCAAACAGAAACCTTATCCGTTTTTGTGGAATGCCATCACCCGTTTGTCACAAGTTCTCATAGGTATCTGTTTTCAAATATGAATCTTACCTGTTTTCAGTCTGTGACATAAGCCTTCACACTCCTATTACTGCCACCCCCAAAAAAGGTAGACCTCCTGATGATCCCAACAGCTATCGAACAATTGGTTTGGAAAGCTGCATCCTTCGTGTTGTTACGCTTGCCATACACCTACGACTATATCAAGTTTTGGAGGAACAGAGACTTATTCCGGAGTCTCAATGGTTTCCGACACAACCATCGTACAAACAATAGCGCATTTATACTTCGCACCCTCATTGAGTCGGCCCTGGCAATGGGCGAATCTCTCTATGTTGTCTTCCTAGACATCTCCAATGTATTCCCTTCAACAAATCATGCCATACTATGGTTACAGATGCAAACGCTAGGTCTCACTGGCAGGTACTTTGACTGGCTTCGCGTTCTGTACTCCTCTATGAAATACATGGTCTCGGCCAATGGCGAATAATCTGGGTGTTTCCGTGCTTGGATGGAGGTCTTGATCGATGATCCGTCATCACCGACACTATGGAATATCATCATGGCTAGTATACATCTACCGACTCGTGGGGATGACCCTCCCCTTCTTCCGGATAAGCCCATATCCCACCTGGAAGAATGCCGATGATGCAGCTCTGGTGTCTAGAACACCTACTGGGATGTAGACACATCTGAATGAGTGTCTAGACTGGCAAGGCGAGATTGGTGCTGAGTCGAATGCGCTTAAATGCGTGGCAATGGCGTTTGGAGCGAGAACAAGATCCTCCCCCTTTTGACACTGGGTGGAGCTCCAATTACATATGAATCTGTTCATCGTTACGTTGGTGTTGACTTTTCCTCAACGTCTGGCCTGTTTGCAGCACACTATCAACGTAAAGCTGCACAGGCACGAACCTCACAACGACGGCTGTTTGGTATTGAGTCACATATTGGAAGGAAAAGATTACCACATGTGGGAACAGTCCTCTACACAGCACTGGTCGACTGCCACCTAATTCATGGGTGTGAGGTCATGATAGATGTATCTCAAGACTCGCTTAGAGCCCTAGAAAGGTTCAACTGTGCTTTATCAGAAGACTTCTCTGCCTATCCTCTCACTCCATTAAGGCAGTGCTATTCACGGAAACGGGTCTACTTCCCATTCGCTTCCGACGGCTGATCCTGTGCCTGCGATTTCTTGCCTACCTGGTCTCGCGACCGTCTCACAAATATGCTCATATAGCACTTAGAGCTAATAGACCATATTAGCAACGGGTTCCGGAGGTATGCGCTTACAGCTAACTTCAAATCATTAGACCTCTTTTTGATTTTCTCGCTTCATGATTTTTGTTTACTTGCGGAGCGGGACCAAACAAATCAGATATATAAAAATTCCGTTGGTGTCATTTCTTATCCTTCCTCTGGCTTGTTGGAAGAGATCGTCGAGTATAACCTTGCATTTGTGGTGGGCCGTCGTAGTTCTTTGACAGAGGGATGGATGAAGCGTCAATTACCGTGTACCATGAAGACAGCTGAATGACAACATCTGGGTTACGATATATTTGGTCCCGCTCCAAAAGTAAACAAAAATCATCAAGCGAGAAAATCGAAAAGAGGTCTAACGATATGAAAATAGCTGTAAGGAATCTGCATAAGCGCCACGTATCCGACCATTATTCGTTGTTCCCCATAGACATAACCGAAGCGTAACCGAAAACAGTTCGGACAACTCCGAAAATAGCAAAAATGGCGTTGCTAATATGGTCTAATATCGCTCTGGTCCAAGAAGGAAAGCCGTGCTGGCTCCAAGACCTACGAATTGCTCTCGCTCGCCTACCAGAACCGCTGAGTCTCCCACCAAACCTTATTACTGCCTCAGTCGATCCCTTTAACTGGCCGAGAATAGCTGTCGGCTCGGAGTCTAAACATTTCAGGCTCCGCAAGGGTCAATCACCGTGACGTGACCAACGTTACCTGGCACGGTTCATCTTTCACTCCATCATGGTTCAGTGCTCCAAATGCGACAGTTACATTTTTCGCCCCAGGGTGCCAGTAGACTCTGACCTGTCGGAGAAGATATTCCAACGATTGCGTTCTCCCGCTGAGGCTACAGAAGCAGAAATGGCCCGTGCAGATCAAATTCTACAAGATGCGGAGAGCGACTTTGCCAGCTACGACGCAGAGATTGCGCGGCTGAAGACAGCTCTCTCCTTGATCGAACACAAACGCCAGTTCTTGCAGGAGTACGTTTACAAACACCGCTCACTCTTGGCCCCTGTTCGCCGTCTTCCACCCGAAATTCTCAGCCTAATCTTTCTCGCTCATATTTCTCAGTCGGGAAACACGCTCGCCTATGGAGATTTCCAGTACGGCGAGATGTCCTCTCTCGTTTTGAGTCAGGTCTCTATTGGCTGGCGGAGACTTGCTTTGGATTTACCTCGTCTTTGGACCGAACTTGAAGTCTTGTTTTGTCTAGACGGTCTCCATAGTCTCTCGACTAAACGAGAGAGAGGCCATCTCAGATATCTTCTCTCCATTTTCCTCGAACGATCGGTGCAAGTGCCGTTAAACGTGATCATTGACTCGGATGGCAATCGCACCTTCACGGACTTAGCTATTAGAAAATTTTTCCAGCCTGTGTATAGTCGTTGCCGCTCGTTGACGTTGACCAGCCATTCTGTAAAGTTATTCGGCCATGACTTCGCGTCAAATTCTATTACAGATTTCCCTTGCTTGGAACATCTCCGACTACCTGCAGATGGTTTGATGGAGAGATGGTCTGCCGTCCTTCCAGTCATCTACGAAGCACCTCGCCTTCGTCATCTCGAAATAACCAGTTATTCTGGATATTTTGAGAGACAAGGTTTCCCTGATTCTCACCGGTTTCCTTGGACACAGATTCACACTCTCAGCCTGTTATTCTTGCATGTAGCAGTACTCTGGAGATTTTTGGAAAGATGTGTTCATCTCTCAGAGCTTACCGTGCATAACCGTCTTACGCGTGTCCCTGCGGACGAACAAGAGCTTGACGCTCTTCCTCATCTCACTCTTCCTCATCTCATTAATATTGACATCCAACTTGATAGTTATGAAGACCTCAGCTATGCGGTTACCGTCCTATTCTCAAAGCTGACTGCTCCCGCTTTGAAGTGCTTGACTGTCTTTGTTGAAACGTCCAATGTTGAGGGACCAATTCGAACGACCTGGCCTGTCAGCATCTTTGACAATTTTGCTGTTCGGTCAGCCGACCGCGGCTCAGGCTTGTTTAAGTTGTCCTCTCTCCGTATGAAATTCCCCATCACGGCCTCCAGTTTATTGTCTTTTTTAGGCCGTCTCCCTTGTCTGACGGAATTAGAGATCATCGAACCCGCGCAAACATGGGACCCATCCGAGGAGAGATTGATCTCTGACAAATTCCTCTACGGACTCTTCATCGGGACGAATGCTAGTTCGTTCGAAGAAGATCCTCTCATCCCTCGACTTCTACACCTTTGTTTGAACGTGGGCTCGTACCACCAACCCACGTTCAAGACTGAGACACTAAACGAAATGGTCAAATCCAGGTGGATTCCGGATCCGACTTGTGCATCCGCGATGGGAGTCGGGTGCTTGCGTTCGATTAAGGTTGTTGGTGATAAAAGGACAGGGGAAGAGGCATTGGGATATGAGTCGTTGAGAGAACTAGAAAGCTCGGGACTAAAGGTTGAGATCGTGCCAGATGCAAACTATACAATGTATATCTCGACCTAGCTAATCACTTGTATCTTTGTAGATATAATTACGAGTTGGATCGACATCATAGATTATCGCATAATGGTCGATTGACACAAGGAAGCGTGCTTCACAAGTTTCGCTCGTCAATTAAATCCTCTTTAGCCTTTCCGTCAGAATAGTTATTATAACTTCCACTATGAGGGTAAGTTTTTTTGTTCTATTGAAACTATCTTTTTTTCCAATGATCATGCTGGTGAATTCCTATGGTATTAGATAAATATCATCGTGAAAAATATGAATGAATATACACTGAAGAAATATTTTTTCCTTGTTCTTCATAGTTCCGCCAGGTTGACCCTACATTGACGTGTGCTCAATCAGTTCAAACAATTTGATTTGTAAGATCCAGAGCAGATATCGATATATGGATAAGCGTTGTAGCTCGAGAACCATATTGGGTTCTTGGCATAGTATTCAATAGTCAAAATGCCCTTGTCTTATCCTACCACCCAAAGTGATAGAAAGAAGTTGATCAACTGAGGTCGGTAAGTAATAAATAACAACTTAGGATAGACCCGTGCCAACGGTATGAGCGAAGATCCGTTTACCCTTCTGCGATCATTCTTCTCATTCTACATACAAACAAGGAAAGAGTCCCATCCTGAAATGGCTGTAGGCAAATATGATATGTACATGAAAGCGCAGGAGAATAATACTTGCAATCTACTTTGTGTTAGATTTGATGGGTGATTGTCAACGAGTTTTACGCATGACATCTGGGCAATCCTATTGTTCCCCGTCAAGTTATTGACACTCCTTAATTATACATCGATACATTAAACGAATGTACCTCGAGTTGAAAGCCCAGTTGGTAAGTACTGTGTGACAACACAAGCCCTGAATGTCTTGATTCAATACATAGCGAACCTAACAGAGCTATGAACGCTACCTTGAATGGATTCTCATTCCGGTATTCGAGGATGAACCCCACAGCTGTCTTGCGAAGTTGACAAGTGCCGGTCGGCCCGAGTCTGAAACGGCTTTACCGGGCTGAGAAAGTCAACCGATACGTTTTCAAACTCCGCAAGAATTATCGATCACAACTTTCCAACCAACGTCCTCAGGCTACAGAGCAATGTGCGTTACTGGCTCTGAGTGGCACGGTTCATCTACTCATTTTTTTACTTCAGACTCATCATGGTTCAATGTTCCAAATGCGACAGCTACATTGTCTGCCCCAGAGTGTCAGTAGACTCTGACGACTCGGAGAAGATGTTCGAACGATTGCGTTCTCCCGCTGAGGCTACAGAAGCGGAGAAGGCCCGTGCAAATCAAATTCTACAAGATGCGGAGAGCGACTTTGCCAGCTACGATGCAGAAATTGCACGACTGAAGACAGCTCTCTCTGTTCTCGAGCACAAACGCCAGTGCTTGCAGGACTACGTTGACAAACACCGCTCACTCTTGGCCCCTGTTCGCCGTCTTCCACCCGAAATCCTCGGCCTAATCTTTCTCGCTCATATTTCTCAGTCGGGAAACAAGCTCGTCTATGAAGATCTTCACTGTCAGAGCTGCGAATCGTCCTATGGAGTTATCCCGTGCAGCGAATTGTCCTCTTTTGTTCTGAGTCAGGTTTCCATTGGCTGGCGCAGAGTTGCTTCGAGTTTGCCTCGTCTTTGGACCGAGCTAGAAATGTTGTTTATACATAGTCTAGATATTCGAGAGAGAGGCCATCTCGAATATGTTCTCTCCATTTTCCTTGAACGATCGGTGCAAGTGTCGCTAACCATGATTATTGACTTGGATGGGAATGGAGATAGCGTTTTCACGGACCTAGCTATTAGAAAAATTTTCCAGCCTGTGTATTGTCGTTGCCGCTCGTTGACGTTGACCCGCTGTTCTTTAAAGTTGTTCGACATTCGCTACGCGTCAAATTCTATTACAGATTTCCCTTACTTGGAGTATCTCCGGATACCTGAAGGTGGTTTGATGGAGTCCGCCGTGCTTCCAGCAATCTACCAAGCACCTCGCCTTCGTCATCTCGAAATATTCCGTCCTCCTGGATATTTTGGGAGTGGCAGTTTCTCTGTCTCTCAGCAGTTTCCTTGGGTGCAGATTACCACTCTCAACCTGTCAAACTTGCATGTGGCATCACTCTGGACATACTTGGGTAGATGTGTTCATCTCTCAAAGCTTACCGTACATAAACCGGAATCTTGGGTGGATTATGGAGACGACCTTGACTTCGTGGGCGAACAAGAGCTTGTCACTCTTCCTCATCTCATTAGTATTGACATCCAACTTAGAGGTCCGAGTCATGGAAACCTCACCTATGTGCTTACCCTCCTATACTCAAAGCTGACTGCTCCCGCTTTGAAGCACTTGACTGTCGCTGTTGAAATGTTCTATTCTAACGAGTCGATTCGAACGACCTGGCCTCTCAGCGTCTTTGACAGTTTTGCGGCTCGGTCAGCTGACCGCGGCTCAGGCTTGTTTGAGTTGTCCTCTCTCCGTGTGAAATATCCTACCACGACCTCCAGTTTGTTGTCACTTTTAGACCGTCTCCCTTGTCTGACGGAACTGGAGATCATAGAACCCGAGCACAGGTGGGGCTCATCCGTGATCTCTGACGAATTCCTCTATGGACTCTTCATTGGGACGAATACTATTCCGTTCGGAGAAAAACCTCGCATTCCTCGACTTCTACACCTTTGTTTGAACGTGGGCTGGTACCGCCAACCCACGTTCAAGACTGAGATACTAAACGAAATGGTCAAGTCCAGATGGATTCCAGATCCAACTTGTGCATCCACAATAGGAATCGCGTGCTTGCGTTCGATTAAGGTTGTTGGTGATAAAAGGACAGGGGAAAAGGCCTTGGGATATGAGTCGTTGAGAGAACTGGGAAGGTCGGGGTTAAAGGTTGAGATTGTTCCGAAGCTTGTATAAGTAATAGTATATGTTCATATACGGACTCTTGTGGCTTCAAAGAATTGCTTATCCTGTAGTACCAGTGCGATATGAGCAGATGCAAACTATACAATGCATATCTCGACCCTAGCTAGTTGTCACCTGTATTTTGTGTAGATGTCATTACAAGTCAGATCTCGATTCGGACGGGCAAGCGCGACATCCAAGTCCGTCTCTGCTGCTTGTCAGCTCAATATGTCTGTATAGCCCTGCCATCGGAATAATTACTAAAACAATGTTGTTCTTTGATGCCATCCATCCTTCCAAAACCTTGTATTTTGTCCAAGATTAAACCCACTCGTTCTATGTATCAATTGAAGCAATATCACCTGTGTTTCGAGCTCAGCTTATAACTCCATGCTTTCACTTTTGCAAAGCATAAAAGCTCGGGACTGCAACACTGACTTGAAGCATCTACGGTATCTAAAGCTCGATGAAACTATATGGCAAGCAATCCTTAGTGAAAAGTCTTACATGTTGGCGAAGCTCACCGATGCTTTGATTTTTCTTCAAGTGGCTGCTCTCTTTATACTTCTCCACACTGTATCGAACGCCGAAGCCGAGGTTAAGATGGATTCAGACTTGTTTTGAATGGTATTTGAAGTATTGCTACCAGAAATTGAGAATACGTATTGTCGGTGTCCAGTGTTCTATTCTAGAATGAAGAGGATGGAGTCATTTAAGATCTATAGATGACATGGATCTCATGCAAATGATGCTTTCAATCAACTCGTTAGTAATGATAACTAGAGTCACATCTGTTCATATTGAAGGTCGGACGACTATGCTGTGCAAAACGGACAAATATTATTTCCGACACTTTGGTCGTTTTTTCAGCATTTTTCGAACCTGCTGTAAGTGTGGAAACACTTACAGCGTGACATGTGACATATGCTCATTTCGAACTTTTTCCTTTATTTCGAACTTTTTGATTTCGACCCGAACTTTGAGCGTGACGTGACATGGGTACTCTTCAGAACTTTTCCAGCTCAATCTCCGAACACTCACTCAAGGTTATTTGGCTACGTATTCATAGTTAACAGTTGATAAGTAGTTAATTTTGTATAAATAATTTTAACCTATTTAGTATACTTTGGAATTATTTGTATTTATATATCACAAGTTGTCAATAGGGATTTGCTTGACATCTTGAGGAGATATCTTTTTTAAGCATTATTGTGTGTTTGTCTGTTAATTTGACTTATAAGGGACTACTTGAGAATAGCATAAAATTGATATAAATTTACTGGCAAGGTATTGCTATGAAATAGACCCATTGCTTTGCATATGTCCACACAATAAGTTTGCATCTTTCAAGCTTATAATTTTTTCCAGATACTATTTCATTTTCATTCTTGATGTGGTTATTAATTTAAATCATATTGCAAATATCATAATCACAAGGTTGAACCATAGTAGTTTCTATATTTTAAATAGTATCAAAAGTCATTATCTACAATAATTTTGTGAGTCTTGAGGAATTAAACCCAAGATAAACTGAAGCAATTTTCTCACAGAGACATGGAGAGGACCTAGGTCAGAGCAAAAATCTCAATATAGCAGTTCAATTTTTTCAGTCAATAATTTTTGGCTGGGGTTGCCACCTGGCACCAAAATGTGAAGCATTCAAAGATTTGTAAAGAATGGAGTATTTGAAGTAAAGGACAAGGTCAGGAAAAATGATATAAGTACTGGAATAGCACAAAAGGGATTTTACAATCCCAGACATAAATAAGAGACCATTGCTTATTTGCAATAAGTTTCCTTTTGAGGTTAAAGGAGAGAGCCTGAGAGTGAAACCAAGTAATCTCATTTGAGTTGAAATAACAAATGAACACATAACAATGCGGCCAATGGGAATTAGAACTATATTTTTCAAGATGTCAAGCAGATCCCTATTGACAAGTGATATATAGATACAAATAATTTCAAAGTATACTAAATAGGTTAAAATTATCTATACAAAGTTAACTACTTATCAACCGGTAACTATGAATACGTGGCCAAAGAACCTTGATTGAATGTTCGGAGATTGAGCTGAAAAAGTTCTGAAGAGTGTCCATGTCACGTCACGCTCAAAGTTCGGGTCAAAATCAAAGAGTTCGAAATAAAGGGAAAAGTTCGAAATGAGCATATGTCACATGTCACGCTATAAGTGTGGAAACACTAAGAGAAGGTTCGGAAAATGCTGAAAAAACGGCCAAAGTGTCGGAAATAATATTTGTCCGTTTTGCACAGCATAGACGACAAACAATTCTTACAAAGTTACAAATCTTCAATACAAAAGAACCTGGAGTCCCGACCTTTCCGATTCCCTCAACGACTCATATCCCAATGCCCCTCTCCTGTGACCATCGGAAACTCCAATCAAACGTAGAGACGTAACTCTCATTCTGGCTGCATGGGCTGGATCTTTAATTCACCTCGACCCGACCATTTCACTCAACTTCTCAGGTTTGAATGTTTTCGAGTCGAGGGAGACAAGGGAGATTAGATTGGTCTTGGAACAGACCGGTATGCGTCCCGATGCAGAGTTCGTCAAGAAATTTGCCAACACATTTGCACCGACTTCAAAGAGAGGTGACGGCACAATGCTTATTGTGTCGATTTCGAATTGCATTTCAATGTGGGTGTTTTGTTTGCGCCACATTGACTTCTCTGTGTGCTTCTCTCTTTAGTGCTCCCAGATTTACATGTCAAACTTGCGCTGAAGAACAAAGCTGACCAAAAGAAGCTGTCTGATCCTACAGAAGAAATATCTGATTGAGATCTGAGTTATGAGTTCATAGATGATACAAAAGTTTTTATGGGTCTCGTATGATTTCTTGAGGAAAAATCGGTACGAAGATCGATACTACGTTCTGTAATTATTTTGGACACTTTGTAAAATGTGAATTGAATGACAGCACTATATAAAATGGGAAGGCCGAAAACATATTTCTATCACTACAAAGCTTTTCCAACACCGAACAGAAGTGAAGACGAGGCATCATTCCCCCCAAACAGAGACAAGGCAACATTTCTCCCTCAAGTGAAGACAAGAGCACATTCCCCCCTGGAAATAAAGCAACATTCTCCCCCGGGCGAAGAGAAGGCAACATTCTTCCAAACCCTTCTCGCTTCATTTCTATAGAATAAAGGAATTGAAAATTTGAGGAAACATCTTCTCCAACTCCAGCTTTTTTCTGCTTGATCCCCTCGAAGTGTCAATTGACGCAAGAGGCAATATCAAAGCAGAGAAAAGAGAGAAGAAGAACAGAGAATTCCCCTGACGACACAAGCCGATACTGCAATGACAAGGTCATCGTGTCCTTGGGTTGCAAGCAGAGCCCAAAGAACGGGGGCGACAAAAATTAGATAACCAGAAACAGAGGACTGTGTCCTCGTTATAGAGGTTATACTGTAAATTTAACAATGAAAAGCGACTCACCGACTGTTCGTTTCGATCCTATAAAAAAAAAAATGCTTAGTAAGAATCGCAGCGCAAATGCGCGCTGAAATACTACACGCGTTGAGAGAACAGTATGTGCAGAGCTTAATCGACTCACCGGCCCTAAAAAAAATGCTTAGTAAGAATCGCAGCGCAAATGCGCTGAAATACCGCTTTGAGAGAACAGTCTAGAGCTCGTCGACTGACCGGCCTGCTCGGTCCTAAAAAAAAAAGGATCCTTAGTCAGAATCACAGCGCAAATGCGCGCTGAAATACCATACGCTTCGTTCCTAAAAAAAAAGATGCTTAGTCAGAATCACAGCGCAAATGCGCTCTGAAATAACTGTGGCACCGCCTGTTTGTTTCTGTCCTAAAAAAAAAAGATGATTAGTAAGAATCGCAGCGCAAGTGCGCTCTGAAATACCACACGCTTTGACCGTTGCACAGCCTTTGAGATACTTAGACGCAAGTGAGTGTTATTTTGTATCTTATCTTGATGGGAGTACAGGAGAAAAGATAAGCTTTATCAAAGGTAACTAGAACGCAGTCGGATAATGGGTGGGACAATATAATGGACTGATCACGCTTACATAAAACCTTTTTGGAAAGAGATGACATCACGCCGTCTGCTTTGGTCAAACAATGACATCACACCGTCTTTTCTTCCCAAAATAGTCAAACGGCTTAGATTACGCTCCGCATCACGATACTACACTTGATCTAAGCCAAAAGGCCAGAGTGGTGAGGCTTCCAAATGTTCAGAGGTGCCTTTTATACGGTGGAAAACGATGCACAGGCCAGGAAGATACGATTTGAGGTACGAGGAGGCGAAATACTCACCAAAAGGCAAATTTTGCACAGCCACATTACCCACTTACCAGTTGCATGGCTCGTGGGAATCCGCGCGTGGTAAAAAAAAAATTGTGGAAAACGACGCACGGACCAGGAAGATATGAGTGAGGTACGAGGAGGCGAAATACTTGGGAAAAGGCAGATCTTGCACGGCCACATTGTACATTTACTAGTTGCATGATTCGTGAGAATCCGCGTGTGGTTCGAAAAAAAGTTGAGCTTGTCTCTGAATATTAACTTACAAACCAGGAAGATACGATTTGAGGTACGAGGAGGCGAAATACTTGAGAAATGGCAAATCTTGCACGGCCACATTGTGACTTGTCCATTTACTAGTCACATGATTTATGAGAATCCGCGTGTGGTAGAAAAAAAGTCGAGCTGGTCTCTGAATACTGACTTACAGGCCAGGAAGATACGATTTGAGGTACTTACGAGGAGGCGAAATACTTGGGAAATGGCAAATCTTGCAGGACCACATTGTCCATTTACTAGTTGCATGTTGAGGTACAAGGATCTGGAGGCGAAAATACTTGGGAAAAGGTAAACTAAACTTTGCACAGCCAAATTGGCCACTGACCAGTTGCATGATTTGTGAGAATCCACGTGTCGCCAAAACATTGAGCTGGTCTCTGACTTACAGAATTATAGAAATGGTATCAGATGGTACCAAAAGGACAAGTGTGCCCAAGTCTTGGCTCAGATCGGGTATTGTAGCCCGGCCCTTTGGCTTTGATCAAGTGTATTAGCAGCCTTTGGCTTGAATCAAGTGGTAGCAGACTTTGGCTTAGATCAGGTGTAGCAGTAGCCTTTGGCTTAGATCAAGTGTAGTAGCCTTTGGATTGGGTCAAGTGTAAGTAGCAGCTTTGGTTTAGATCAGGTGTAGTAAGTAGCAGCCTTTGGCTTAGATCAAGTGTAGTAGTCTGACCAAGGTTCCCAAAGAGGAAACTCACGCATACGTGTAACTGACAACGTAAAAACAAAGTACGTTTAGGCCTTACAAAAATCCTGCTTCACATCTTGATTGACTCTTCATTCTGCCACTAGCGGGCCATCATCATCATGTATACAAAATCTCAAAAAGAGAGCGGTTTTGTGGTCACGCCTGACAACGTCCAACGTTCTTGAGACCATGGAACACTGTGTTTTCCTTTGCATGTTTGGACTGCAAAGTGTACGTACATATGTGTGATACTTATTCTACTTGATGATTCTACAATCTTTTCGGTTTGATTTTGGACTTGTACTTGCAAAAAGGAAGGAATTTAAGATCGGATATTGAAAGACCAAAACATTAGGAAGGGTGAAGAGGGACAGAGAGATAAGAAAGAGGGGAGAGGGACGGGTTAATTCGGACAGAGATGAAATGTCAGGATGTTACAAAAGCAAAGGTCGAGACGGCGGACTAAAGACAACAAAGATAGAAGAACACAACAAGTGAGAAACCTGAGTGAGAAATTAAAATGCGAATATGTAGTTTTTTTGCAACAGCGAAAGCGGGAAGTCTATGAATCGTCGTAAAGGTAAAGTGAAACAATGACAGTCTGTCGAGAGATGACGGTAATGGATGAACATATTTTGGGGATCTTTTGTGACTTTTGAGTCAGGCAAGGTCGTAAATTGCGAAAGGCATAAGGAGCAGGGAGAAGATAGAGTCAGGATCATGAAGATGATGACGATCAGAAGAGATAGAGAGCCTGAAAAGTCCTTATATTGCTAATCTACTGCTACGCTTACTTCAACACTGACTGGATTTACCTTCGCAACTTACTACACGAAACCCGACCTTTTACACTGGTGGACACACTGGGAACTCCAGCGTGTTGAAAGGAAATCTCTGAACCATTGACTTTTTATCCGACTCTTCGCACTCGTCGCTCTCGTATCTTTCTTCACTCTTAAACTCAGAACCTTCGAGCAGAAACTCTCCCTCTAACATGCCTAGACCTCCCAAGGCCACGACTACAAATAACAATACGAACAACACGAATCGGGAAACTAATAATGACACCGAGCCCTCGGCTACTCCGGGACAGGTTAGAACTGATGTGGATAACAACCCAGTTCGAATACTAGTGTCCATCGACAATCGAGACTTCGAACTAGATGCTTTGCAACCTATCTCAGAACTTAGTGACTCTTTTACTCCTGAGGACGGGCATGAGCCTGGACCTACCTATTATCAAATATTTATTCCCACTCTTGCTGCGGCCGCTACGGTCAAAATGAATGAAGCTGTCGATCAACGACGAAAGAAGGCGCTCAAGCTTGGAGCCGATGGACTAGGGATTCCGAGACTTCTCACCTGTCACAGCCTATCCAGAAGAGCGTATCGGAACTCCACTCTCAAAGCGTACCTGGAAACTTTGGAAGCCTTCTTATCTACCATCAAAACAGTGAGAACTAAACCCGGAGACGTTAACAGCACTATGTATGCTGCTAGTGGTTCGCTTTTCGAGGAATACTCTTTAGAACTGAGAGAGCTGTTGGGAGCAATTGATAAATCCTTGAAAATTAAGGGACGGCAAGCTCCGGAAGTGCCATCTTGGCCTGCGGGAAGTGTCGGTGTCGATTTCTTCTCTCTTAACGATCTAGAGATATTTCTGTTAGCGTACAGGGTTCAGGTGGAGGAATTTCTATATCAGATTGACCAGGTACATGACTTTGAGAAGGGAGATGTACGCACTAGAGACGGAAGGACAGGATCTCCAGGAAGGAATCTTATAGACCCCGGATCCATTAGCGCAGTCCTTCGACAAGCAAGGGCGCAGAGATACGCACCAGAGACGGGAGATAAGACCACTAGCCAGCGAGAAAATCCATTCCCTAAAGCGACTAGGATAAGCGAGTTATGGGGAAACGGGAATAGAGAAAAGCCACCGCACCTAGACGAGCAGCATACGAAGAACCGGGAAGATGATGGAGACGACCCTAGTGACCCTGATTCTTCTGATAACGACGAGGGACGGAGTGGACCAAGAAGGAATGGACGAGGAAAAGGAAGAGGAAGAGAGAGAGAAAGTAAGAAGTCTGAATCAAAGGAGAATGAGGTACGCTTTGATTTAAAGCTCAAATACGATGCCGTACCTTCTTGGGATGGGGACTCGGACACGATTGTCAAATGGTTGGAAAACACCAGATACAGTGAAACTTTTATAAACCTAAAGTTAAGTTGTCAGATCGTGTTTTACAAAAGTGACTGATTAGCGGTGGGGACCGGTTTATCAGCCCGGGGGCTGCTTAAAATGGGAGGGGAGGTCCGGAGCCGAGTCCTCGCTACTTGGCATGCCTCCTACAAGACTGGCGTGACAGGATTAGGCGCATTTTGTGACAGAGCGCTCAGCTTTTATAAAAGCAGCGAAAACGTTATAAAAGCTGATGATAATTTTTATGATATATTCAACAGTGGAGAGAGAGGCAAAGTGACAGGTGGAATTTGTAAAGGTAGGGTCTACTTTATAAAAGTTGAAAACTTTCCACGGTTAATCCAGGCAGCCTTGGAGTTGAAGCAAGAGGTGATGACCGTCTCACTACGTTGCCCGTGCTGGACAGGATGAAAGATGATCTCTAGAGTAACGATGAGATCCAAATAGATAACGGGCCATATTCATCTCCAAAAAAGAGGGGGTAACGTCAACTTTTATAAAATACAGTTTGAAAAAAACACAGGAAGACCTACCTCTTATCAGGCAGCCTTGGATTCGAACCAAGAACCTCTTGGTTCGTGACCTTGAAGACTGAAGAGGTGATGACCGTTTCACCATGTTGCCCATGCTGGACATAGTGAAAGCCGATGTCTAGAGTAGGGATGGGATCCAGATAGATAACACGATTCCGGGCCTATCATCTGCGCTAAAAATCCAAGCTCCACTCCTACACTTTGGAGAGAAAAGCGGGGCAATACGTCAACTTTCATAAAAGTGAGAGGTGTGATTTGGAAAAGTAGGCTCAACTTTTATAAAATAGAGTTGAAAAAAAATGCCGCCTTTTATAAAAAAGACTTACAACAGCTTGCGAGCAGGCAGCCTTGGATTCGAACCAAGAGGCTCTGGCTTCGTGACCTTGAAGACCAAAGAGGTGATAGCCGTTTCACCACGATGCCCATACTGGACATAGTGAAAGCTGACTTCTAGAGTAGGGATGGGATCCAAATAGATAACATCATTCCAGGCCAGATTCATCGCTAAAGATCCAAGCTCCAATCCTACACTTTGGAGAGAAAAGAGGAGCAGTAACATCAACTTTCATAAAAGTGACAGGTGAAAGTAGGCTCGACTTTTATAAAATGGAGTTGAAAAAGAATTCCAACTTTTATAAAAAAGACAGTTGAAAAAAAAAAGATGTGAAGCTCTTCTCGCATAGGCAGCTTTGGATTCGAACCAAGAGCCTCTTGCTTCGTGACCTCAAAGACCAGAGAGGTAGGTAGGTAGGTAGGTAGATTACACGGCTCCGCAACATGCGGGGAACCTAAGGTTCAGCCGGCAACACCTGTTCGGCGGAGGCAAACGCGTGGTAGACCGACCCGGCAGAGGTGATGACCGTTTCACCAGATTGCCCCTGCTTGATGGAATGAAGGCTGATTTCTAGAGTAGGGATGGGATCCAAATAGATAACTTGATTCCGGAGAGAAAGAGGGGTAGTAACGTCAACTTTTATAAAACTAAGTTGAAAAAAATTCCAACTTTCATAAAAATTCAAAAGACCTCGTCTGGAAACAAGCACTTGGATTCGAACCAAGAGCCTCTTGGTTCGTGACCTCAAAGACCAAAGAGGGGATGACCGTTTCACCACATTGCCCGTGCCGGATACAGTGAAAGCTATTCTCTAGAGTAGGGATCGGATCCAAATAGATAACTTGATTCCCGGGCCATATTCATGTCCACTAGATATCCAAGCTCCAGTCCTACAGTTCGGAGAGAAAAGAGGGGTAGTAACGTCAACGTTCATAAAAGTGACAGGTGCGATTTGTAAAAGAAGGCTCAACTTTTATAAAATAGAGTTGAAAAATTTGAGACTTGTTAGTCTCTGTTTAATGGGCAACCTTGGATTCGAACCAAGAGCCTCTTCGTTTGCGACCTTAAAGACTGAAGAGATGATGACCGTTTCACCACATTGCCGTGCTGGACAGTGTGAAAGCTGATCTGTAGACTGGGGATGGTAAGGTCGACTTTCATAAAGGTGTGATTTGTAAAAGTTGGGTCACCTTTATAAAATAGACCCGAAAAAAGCTTCGACCACTTCACCGATTTGCCCGCACAGGACCAGTTGTCCCCCCTCTTCTAACGCAAGTTGAACAAACGTCTTGGCTTCGAACCTAGAGCCTCCTCCTTTTGACCTAGAAGACCCGAAGAGACAGTGACTGTTTCATCATGGCCCGTGCAGAACAGACTGAACGCTCTCTAGAGCAGATGATAACGACAGGTACGATTTGTACCTGTCACTCCTATGAAAGTTGTCATTATCTTCACCAGCACAGCCTTGGATTCGAAACAAGAGCCTCCTCCTTCATGACCTAGAAAGACCGAACCGAAGAGGGGGTGACCACTTCACCAGATTGCCCTTGCTGAAAAAAACTCTCGCCC
>ML179057.1:199952-220238 GCA_004369135.1 Dendrothele bispora CBS 962.96 | reverse complement strand
ATATCCTGATTTTTGTTGTTTTTAATTAGGTGAATAAACTCAAGCATATATGAGAATTCATTCAAACACGTACCTGCCCAGCGAACAAAAGCGTCGACGCTAAATTCGTTGCGATTTCTAGTAACGATCAATGTAAATTTTCTTAGACATTACACTCAAAGGGCTTCCGGGATTCGAATAGAAAACATACCCGGCCTAACTAACTCTCCAATCGAATCATACACACCAAATAGACCTGCATCGCCTGCACCATCGACATGGCCGTAGAAGAATACCGCCGATGCGGGATTTAGGATCCTTTTTTTGTTATTGTCCGAGTCTATCCAGGTCTTCGAGTAGTCGAGTTGTGGCGAGTAATTTGAAGAAAAAAACAAAGACCAAGCGTGTCAGTAAATTCATTTCGAAGCATCTCGGTTCAATCAATGATGACCGCGAACCCCAACAAACTCATCACGATATCCGTGTTCTGGTGAATATCGCTCTTCTCAAACTCTCTCAAATTTTTTTTCCCGATCAATTCATCTATCTACCTGTTCCTTCAAGCTTGTATTTGTGTCCAAGATTGAGGTTACTCGTATGTAATGTACTGGATTGAAGGAGTATGTCCTTTGTTTGGAAGTTCAGGTTATGACTCGATGCTTTCACTTTTGCAGGGGAGGATGGAAGCTCGGGAGTGGAAGACTGTCTTGGAAGCATCTACGGTCTTTAAAGCTTGAAAACTTTATGGCAAGCGAATCCTTAGTGAACAAAGTGTTACGTGTTGGTGAAGCTGACCGATGCTTTGATTTTTCTTCAGGTCGGTTGCTGTCTTATATACTCTCATCGACACTGTCTTGAACTCCGAAGCTGCGGTTACAGATGGATTCAGACTTGTTTATGACGATGGTATTTGACGTTCATTGCTACCTGAACTTGATGAATACGTATTGTCGGTGTCGAGAGTTCGTATTGTAGACTGGGAGGTTGGAGTTATTTGGGTGTGAGACTGGGTCCTGATGATGGGCCGAGTTATTGGGGGATTGGAGACGGGAGGCTAGATTTGTTGGAAAATCCTTTGTAGATGTATGCTGCGCGAAAGGTATGCTGTGCAAAACGGACAAATATTATTTCCGACACTTTGGCCTTTTTTTCAGCATTTTTCGAACCTGCTGTAAGTGTTTCCACACTTACAGCGTGACATGTGACATATGCTCATTTCGAACTTTTTCCTTTATTTCGAACTTTTTGATTTCGACCCGAACTTTGAGTGTGACGTGACATGGGTACTCTTCAGAACTTTTCCAGCTCAATCTCCGAACACTCACTCAAGGTTATTTGGCTACGTATTCATAGTTAACATTTGATAAGTAGTTAATTTTGTATAAATAATTTTAACCTATTTAGTATACTTTGGAATTATTTGTATTTATATATCACAAGTTGTCAATACTTGGATTTGATTTGTTTCAATTGTCATAGGGAGCTTGACATAATTGATATAAATTTACTGGCAAGGTATTGCTATGAAATAGACCCATTGCTTTGCATATGTCCACACAATAAGTTTGCATCTTTCAAGCTTATAATTTTTTCCAGATACTATTTCATTTTCATTCTTGATGTGGTTATTAATTTAAAATCATATTGCAAATATCATAATCACAAGGTTGAACCATAGTAGTTTCTATATTTTAAATAGTATCAAAAGTCATTATCTACAATAATTTTGTGAGTCTTGAGGAATTAAACCCAAGATAAACTGAAGCAATTTTCTCACAGAGACATGGAGAGGACCTAGGTCAGAGCAAAAATCTCAATATAGCAGTTCAATTTTTTCAGTCAATAATTTTTGGCTGGGGTTGCCACCTGGCACCAAAATGTGAAGCATTCAAAGATTTGTAAAGAATGGAGTATTTGAAGTAAAGGTCAAGGTCAGGAAAAATGATATAAGTACTGGAATAGCACAAAAGGGATTTTACAATCCCAGACATAAATAAGAGACCATTGCTTATTTGCAATAAGTTTCCTTTTGAGGTTAAAGGAGAGAGCCTGAGAGTTAAACCAAGTAATCTCATTTGAGTTGAAATAACAAATGAACACATAACAATGCTGCCAATGGGAATTAGAACTATATTTTTCAAGATGTCAAGCAGATCCCTATTGACAAGTGCTATATAGATACAAATAATTTCAAAGTATACTAAATAGGTTAAAGTTATCTATACAAAGTTAACTACTTATCAACCGGTAACTATGAATACGTGGCCAAAGAACCTTGATTGAATGTTCGGAGATTGAGCTGAAAAAGTTCTGAAGAGTGTCCATGTCACGTCACGCTCAAAGTTCGGGTCAAAATCAAAGAGTTCGAAATAAAGGGAAAAGTTCGAAATGAGCATATGTCACATGTCACGCTATAAGTGTGGAAACACTAAGAGAAGGTTCGGAAAATGCTGAAAAAACAGCCAAAGTGTCGGAAATAATATTTGTCCGTTTTGCACAGCATAGAAAGGAGACAAAATTAAATTCCGCTACTTTCCCCTTTTTTGGCTCATTTTCGCCACTCTCTTTGAGGATTTCGCACCTCTCAGCGTGACATGTATGCCACGGGATCCGAAGCAAAATTAAATCGCGAAAACTTGCCGTTATTTTCAGTTGCCGCGAACTATTATGTCTTTTTTTGACATCAGCAACACACTTTCAGCGTGATATGTGACATGTCAAAAATCGCGAACTTCGTTCTACATCCGCAAAGTTAATGTTCAGCTGTAAAGTCTAGACCTCTTGGGACCATTTTTCAACTTTATAATTTATGATTGATCTTATGTTACGTAGACACTTCTGACTCAAAAACAATATAAAAATCCTAACCTATTCCATTTATGTCACATATATGAACATATGATTATAAACATCAAGTGCTCGTACACAATTTACAAAAATATCATCTACACAATTTCACTACCATTCGACTGACATCCACATGTACATGAACGTGCAAATTTTTGTACCATTGATATAGGCACCAGTGTACTACCATACTAAACAAAGCATGGCTGAAGCACTACTACAATGTTGCCACCAGTTGTGTTCTCAATGATATATTCACACAAGTAAAATACGTTTGTTAGGATTTTTTTTCGAGTCAGAAGTATCTACGTAATATAAGATCAATCATAAATTATAAATAATCCCAAGAGGTCTACAGCTGAACATTAAGTTTGCGGATGTGGAACGAAGTTCGCGCTTTTTGACATGTCACATGTCACGCAGAAAGTGTGTTGCTGATGTCAAAAAATGACATAAGAGTGCGCGGCAACTGAAAATAACAGCAAGTTTACGCGATTTAATTTTGCTTCGGATCCCGTGGCATAGACATGTGACCATGCGCAATTTCCGCAACTTTCATTTTTTCGAACATTTGAGGATACCAAGTTCCGCACTCTAGTTGGTTTCGCAGATCTCAGTGTGACGTGACACTGAGTTCAATCCGAACTTCCTTGTGTTTTCTTCGAACTTCTCTTGTGTTTTCTTCGAACTTCTCTTGTGTTTTCTCCGAACTTCTCAAGTATGTGGATTTCCTTATTATATAATTTAAAAATACATAAATATTAATGCATGTGGAAATAACACAGAATCACTGAAGTTCCCGCATACATTTACATGTTGATCGCAAAAGAGAAGTGGGTGATCACTTGGTAAGTATAACACTGTACTAATTAAATTAGAATTACTCAAAATTCAGTATTTAATGGTAATTGGTTTTTAATGAATTATTAATTTGTAATTACTTGGTTTTTTCTATTCCTGAGACATTTGACCTGAAACTGCCTTCTGAATGTCAGATTAAAGAAAATCATTATGTAGCCCAACTCTTTGCACACATTGCTTGTGAGGCATAGAAAAAAAGAGGTCAGTAACACATACAACTATCAAGTAGATGTGGGGCCATTGCTTCATCTGGCCAATATGAAACTCAGAAAATTTTCAAAAACTGCGGGCACTTATGATTATTGACCAATTCAAGTGCCCGGCAAGTTTCTCCAATATTAAATGGAGTATGTACCTGGGAACTTCTGTGGTCAAGTTTAGTGAAGACAAGTCTCCAAAGGGCCTCATAATGAGAATTTGTATCTGACAGTTACTAACCAGTGTCCAAATACTTTTGATGTTTTGAGATGTCCATTCTTGAGTTAAGTAGCAAATAGATCAATGCAAATAGATCAATGTAAAAATTTCCCCAACTCTTGTTCCTTGGGGCTTCAGCCTGTTTGGCCAAGTTCTTTGGTTACCAAAAACTCCACACTGGAAAGCTCATATGACAAGATTGAGAGTAATATACAAAAAAGCCAGAGAATTGTTGAAGCAGAGGGACTGCAACTGGAGTCTAACTTTCAGCAGTACAAGAGTGTACCTAACTAGTGTTAGTAGTATAACCTTTACTTCACCTTCACCTTGAAGTAACACACTGATATTCTGGTAAATTTTGGAACAAAATTGTTAATGAGGAACCAAGTTTATGGTCAGTACATTCCAAGCCATGGGCAATTCACTCCATCTGTATCATTCTACATTGTTTGTATATGTCCTTAAAAACAGTAATGAAAACCAATTAAGTACTGATTATTAATGGGTTAGCAAACCATTACCCTACTTGAGTAATTGTAATGGTAATTTTAATTGAATAAAATCAACTAAATGGGTAATTAATTGCTGAGTTGAAGCCTTACTGTGAGTCATCCCTGCGGCTGCTGCTTACCACCCTTGCAATTGCACAGCTATTAGAGTGAATCATCTTAGATTCACTGTTGAAAAGCAGGTTCATGTATGATTTTCCCCAAAAAAACCATAAGACTGTGGAATTCTAAAATTCAACAACAGAAAGTATTTGTTTAGTTTAAATTATATAATAAGAATATTCATGTATTTTAAATCATATAATAAGTGAATACATGTACTTGAGAAGTTCGGAGAAAATACAAGAGAAGTGCGGAAAAAACACAAGAGAGTTCGGCTTGGACTCAGTGTCACGTCACGCTGAAATTTTCAAAACCAATGGAGTGCGAAAATTAGTATCATTGAATGTTCGAAGAAAATGAAAAGTGCGGAAATGTGCGTGGTCACATGTCACGCCGAAAGGTGCGAAATTCTCAACAGAGTTGCGAAAATGAGCCAAAAAAAGGGGAAAGTAGCAGAAAATAATTTTGGCTGCTTTCGCGCAGCATAAAGGAGGGACTCAAGAAAACCCTCTCCAAGTAATATAGCCTTCAGCAACTACAACGGTAGCGATGATAGATGAGCTCTACATATCCGATTATATAAAGTGTTTTTTTTTGTGACTAGGTGCATGAACTTTATATGAGAACATATACCTGTCAAGCAAACAAGAGCGCCAATGCGAAGATTGTCGCCGCCTCTGATGATTAATGGGCCGAAACTTTTTTTAGACATTGGTCCTCCAAGATTCAAAGGCATACATATGTACCCGGCCCAACCAACTTTTGAATCAAATCATGCGCATCGAAGAGGCCCACGTGTGACGTCGCCTGCACCGTCAAAAGTGCCGTGTTGAACACTGCTAATGCGAGAATAAGATCCTTTTTTTGTTGTCCAAATCAGTCCAAGTATCCGAGTAGTCGAGTCATAGTCAGTGATTAAAAGAACAAGAAAAAGAAAGACCAGGTATGTCAATAAATCCATTTCGAAGTGCCTCGGGTCAATTGAGAGAAAAAAAAATGAGGAACACTTAAAACCAGAAAAAAAAAACTCGCAAACTGTTGATGACTATCGTTCACCCCAACAAACGCATCACAACCCCACCGTTCTATGATAAATATGACTCTTCACAAGCACTCCCAAATCGTTTTCCCGATCAACGTACCTATCCACCAGTTCCTTCAAGCTTGAGGGAGGGACGTGAAACGATGTTTCAATGAGTGACGGAGGAAGGAGTACGTTCTTTTTAGGGAGTTGGCTAGGAAACGACTCAACCAAGGACAGCAGCAGCAGCAGGAGGAGAAGGAGGAAGATGGAGAAAGAAGCCTCGTCTAGTGTATGAAAAGAACGCATGAATGAACATGACGTGCTCGTTGAGATCAACTGCTGGCATGGGTTTGCAAAGTACCAGTAGACACGTTGGGCTCAGGGACATTATTTTGAGAATAGTCGGAGTTAACTCCGGTTCAGCCTTGAGTAGCTAGGGCTGATCCGGGGAACGATATGTGTGGCTTGATAGTGGCACCTATGATTCTAATGATTGTTGTACAAAGAAGAGAAAAACGGAAATGGAAGAGTCAGTTCAATTCAGTGTTATGAAAGTGAGAATGAAAGCAGAAAGAGTACATATACTAGTGATACAAAAAAAAGAAAACGGTGTAAAGACCGTGAGTCACGATGCATGATACGGTCGTGAATAAAATCTTGAGTTCGGAAGGACGAAAGGAGCTTTGAAATTCGAGCAAGCTACTAAGAACATCTCAACAAGGCGAGAGATAATTACAATTGCAAATATACGCAGCATCAGTAGACTCGAACCAGTCGTTCTGCAATAGTTTGATGACAGTCGATCAAACCCGTTGGCGAAGCGACTGGAACAGAATCCGGCACTTTTGTGAGGTCGCGCCAAAGTCACGTGTTTGTTTTGACTTCAACAAAATTCTCGACGATATCCAGGACAACTTGCTCCCTTATGTTGCCCTACGTTACTTTCGACTACGTAGAACCACTTTAAAACGAAATACAAGACACTCACTGTTTTCCATTTTTCAAAATCTGCCCCCGTTCCTGTGCTATGGACACCAATCATATCCAGGCCTCATATTCCCTACCAGCTCAATTTCCACACAAACACAGCGTAACTTTGACTTTGGGAGACTCGAGAGAGCCAGAGATACCTTGTGCAGTGTGTTTGAGGTCTCTGCGCTGTGGGAGCATCAAGAAAAAGCAGGTCATAACATAATTTCGGGTTTTCCACCTTTGAATACTGGTATATGCTGTGTTAGTCGGTCTGTATGTCTTCTCCTCGTCTTTATTGCGCTTTCCTTTGAGCATGGATGAAGATTTACGTCGGTGGGTGAAGTATTACAAGTCGAGATGAGACAAGCCCCTATTTCTTACCTAGCAAGCATATCTTGACATAGAGACACCCCATTAAAAATCGGAAAACGGTGTTATCCATTTATTTTGATTATGAACGTACTACATACATCTTATCTATGTAAAGTTGAAAAAATGGAGCAAGTTGTCTCGGACATCGTCGAGAATTTTGTTGAAGTCAAAACAAACACGTGATTTTGGCGCGACCTCACAAAAGTGCCGGATTCTGCCCCAGTCGCTACGCACACGGCTTTGATCGACTGTCATCAAAGTGTTGTGCATCGACTGGTTACGAGTCTACAGCATCAGAAAGATGTATTTGGACGGAAGATAACCTTCAAAAGATTGCGCCACTTGATGTTGAGTTTGGAGATGATATGCCTGCAAACCATGAGGGATAAGACCTATAATAGGAAGGATTCGGAATATGAATAGATAGATCCAAGGTGACGGAAGAGTGGGATGTATGCATAGTAAAATAACACACGAAAGACTTTGAAGGGGAGGGTGAAAGAGAGGGTGAAAAGATAGAGGACCATGGAAGGAAGAGAGGGACTTTGACCATTCTCGCAATGAAAGAAAATGGAAGAGAATTCATTGTCTCCAAGTCCTTGGTCGTTCCGACAGATGAACGTTAAAACTAAAACCTGACTTAGTTATGATGTGTCACTGGTGTGGTCTGCCGTTCTACAACTGGCGCCTCGTCAATTGCTACGCGTTGGGCAGTGGCGCATCGGCCCCACTTTTCTTCCGAGTCATATTAAGAAGGCCATCGTCACATCATTCCGTGTGCTGCAGCTGTTTTTAAACGCATATATACTGTATAAGTGCTTATAAGGTCAAAGGTTACATGTTACACTCTGAACTATCGAACCACCGTTTCGATTTTTTGTTAGCAGAGTGGTCCATTTATGAAGTCCCAAAAACTCACAGCACTTTGCAGATCGTATCACGTCACAAGCCTCGAGCCAGGACCAGCTGACTTCCTGAGGGCGATTCAAAGCTGTTGAAGGGCGCTTATTCCAAAATCTGCCTTATGTAATTGGACCATTTAAAAACCAACACCCAGGCGTCCTAACACTAAGTTATCTGCTTTTATCCCCACCTTCCTCTCTAAAGTGACCAAAACTATGTTTAGGTCCAACTTCTTTGAAAACACCTCACATTCCTCGTTCGAAGGCAGTCATATAATCAATACAGCTGGAGATCATATAACTCACTTTGTAGCGGGAGATCATATCACCCAGATTATGGGCTATCAAGACCAAATTGTCTCAAACAATGCACGTGGAGAGTCAATTTTCGATCAAGTAGGTGGCTCGATTACTCGTTTATCAGATACAGGCCCTGATTTCACCGATAGTACCACAATTTTCGTCGTTGTGACATACGACTTTTACGAGAACTATCTACGAGAGAAATCGACGAGGAGAAGACACCGTTGTGGTGGGATCGGGATCCGACGCAGAAGAGATTGAAATACACTAGGACTGCACACAATGTCAACCTATTTAGTGTTGCTGGTAATTACAGTTATTGTGTTGCTATACATTACAGCGGAGGAGATGCGTATGCCGTATGTTATCGAGGTTTACTGAAATGTAGAGTTCCTCAAACTAACCTGCTAAAATTACTTCTTACAGGCTTGGGAACGGGATTTCCTAAAATATTCTAATCAGTACGACCACCCTTTTTGATCGTGTTTTTTTTTAAACAAATTCCGATTTATAATTCAGCCATCAGAACGTTGTTCACTTGTTTGGACTGAGTAGGCAAAAATCAAATCCGGCTTTGGTGTTTTGCGACGGTCAGTGGGAACGTCAAGTATTTGAGGCGTGTTTATTCATCTCCAATCTTCTAGATGTTGTTCATATCGCACAAATTTGGGAAAAATGTTCCTGTATTGCCAAGTGCTACCTTTCTGTTCATCTTGTAGGCCATTTTAGGTATCCAAAATTCTTGAAAAGCTTATTTGTGATTCTTTTAGGATTTGGCATCATGGAACTTTCCAGAAAGTATGGGAGGCATTTCATTTGCAGAAGACAGTTTCAAGGTCAGATTTGAGTGCTTCCACTACAAATCTCTCAGTCATCCACTGACAAGTATCAGTAGCAAGGTGCTGTTTTCGTTCGACGTGATACAGGAATGATTTGTTTTGGCTCACAAAGCCGGGGAGAAATGGGTTCACAGTTAATTGCTAGGGAATTTTCACTGTTTCGGCGTGCCTACAAGCCTGATGAGCCTGATAAACTGTTGCCTTTTGACTTGTTTCATGACGAAACTCGTACATTGGAATATCTGTGGGGTATTCCAAAAAAAGATTCCCTCTCACAACAGATTGTTACCAGCTCCTCTTTTGATATATTGATTTTCTTGAACTACTTCTGGGGGCAACAGTACAGATACAACATGTTTCCCATCACTCTCCCCTTAATATCATCACAGACTGCCAGTGACAAGGACTCATTCAGAACTGTTGCATGGTTCAAAGAATTGGACAGGTCATATTCATTTATGGTCAGTCCTTGGAGGTTTCATGGAAAAGAAGGGATATTGTTTGAGCATGGTTGGACTCGGTATGTTGATTGAGAGACTTTCAAATCATTATGAACTCATATGTTGAAAACATACTTTTACAGATTTCACTATGATGTTACCAATTGGGGCAGGAATTTTATCTCTTATGTTGAATTGCCTCATACTTTAGAGAGAAATATGATGTCTGCCTGGCTATGTCAAGGAATGTTTGTTGCCAATGCAACTGGAGTTGATGCATCAAACCTAGAGCAATATGGTGAGCTGCCCTTGTTCCTGGACATGGTTAATCTAGATTTAATAAGCCATAGGTGTAACAACTAGAGTGGTCATATCTCTAATGCCGGATGTTGAGACTGCAGTTCTACATCCAAACATCATCCCAAAAAACATTTACATGTTCGTTGCACCAGTGAGCCTCAACCAGTGTCCTGAAAGTGGCTCAACTGAAGTGAGCTGGGGGGAACATGAAGAGAATTGCTATTTTTGGTCTTTTGACCCAGATGGATCTACCCAGATATCACAAAGAGTCTGTGATTTCATTGGCCTTCCAAAATACAAAGTCGAAATCTCTCTTCCAGTATTCTCTTGTTTGGACTATCAGTTTCAAGCCACTCAACAAGTGCAAAAGTTCTTTGGGTATGACCCATTGACACAAGCTTTTGCCAAAGCCTGTGGACTGCCTCTGATCAAAGTGTTTCCTCTGTCTGAGGACTCAGACAAATCTCATGGTACGTGTAACATACTCAAAGTATTAAACATCTTTGAATCTTAAGACTGTAGCAGATCAATCCATAGAAGAACTAGACAAGTGGCATATTGTTCATGATAACCTGAATGAAGTGTTAAGCTCAGAGTCAATGCATGATGATACTAGTGCACAACCTCAAGGTGAGTTTGATGAGATTTCTCCTTGATGGATCCAAGAGTGTCATCTTTTTTTTCAGAAATTTCGTTTCCAATGCCTAGGCTTCAACAAGAAATGTGTTTGACTGTTTCAGAGACCCTCAGTTATCAAGATTTCAATGGTTCTGAGCTGGACTCCTGTCCTGAGGATTGGAGCGATTTAGGGTCAGAGACTTCTAAATATGACTCTCCATCTGATATATCAATCCCATGTCTGGAACCAAGTCCATGGCTGGAAGAATATCTGATTGGCAATGATGGCTTGAGTAAGTCTTGTAGAGTTATGACAAGTCAAGATGGACCTAGGTCTTGTTGGATGTTTGATTGGGATGTTTCTAATGCCGGTCTCCTAGCTTATACTGAGTGCTGGATTTGCGTAAATTGCCATTACTCACATGTTCAGGTTCAACCAGTGAGATGTGCCAAGTGTGGTGTACGATTTCGGAATCAGCACGACTCACTTTGGGGCACCACGGTGTTGAAAGTAATTCACAGGAATCGTTGTGTAGATATCTAGCCTTTGTTGTAATTCCCATGTAAAAATGAAAATCTCAAGCAAGCTATGTAGGGGGAAAAGCCAAAAAATCGAATTTATGTAGAGCAAAATTTTAAGGATGTGTCCAACCAACATGAGTGCCTACTCTATGGATACCCATTGAATCAACAAGCAGTGGCAATTGAGGAATTTTCGCAGTATCCACAGAAAAGCTCTGAGGAACAGAATGAGCTAGTTTTTTGAGGAATAATTAGCAAGGGCATCAACAGGCACATTCTGGGTCTCCTTGACAAATTTTTGAGTTGTCTCACTTTGGTTGGAGGTTGATAGATTTTGGCCACACATGCAGGCTCTGTACACTCTGGGATTTTTCTGGACTGGAAAGACTATCACTACACTCTCCATTATCTATACCATTCCAGCTCTCCTCATCACTTATACCAACTATCCTGAGGTTCCACTTCACCAGAGGTGTCTGAAACCGTCTTTTCTACAGATATCAATGGAAGCCTTTGTTTCTTGAGCTCTGCTCTGTGTGCTGCTTTTGCTAGTCTGCGATCATCCTTTAGCCAACCATCATTCTTGTAACGTTGATTGCGCACTTTCATAAGATTACGAGGCCCTTTAGGGACTCGTCCTTACTAAACTTGACCACAGAAGTTCCCAGGTACTTACCCCATTTAGTATCGGAAAACCCCGAGGGCGCTTGAATCATTTAAGCGCCCTCAGTTTTTCTGAACTGGGCCTCGTTATTTGCCACGCGGAGCAATGGCCTACATCTACTTGATAGGGCTCACGCACGATCCACACACGTCAGGTGATGTTACATGTGTGACCATAGCGCGAGTTGCAGCGTGCGTTACTGAACTTTCAAAAATTATTAGCCTTTGAATACTGTACTATTACGACCTGATGTTCAGTCACACGTCACATCGAAAAAAATCAGACACCGGATTTAATTTTTTCTCGATTTGTCCGATTTTTTGGAATTTTCCAACCCTAACCCTAAATGAACATCAGGTCGTAATAGTACAGTACCTCACTTACTACAAAAAGCGTCTGCGCACAAATTCATTTAAAAGTCAAACCAAGAGTTCTGTGGGCCGGAATTCTTTATTTATTGCGATTGTCAGGTGCTATTAGTTTTTTCGTCCCAAAATTTACCCTGTCACAAAAAGTCACCTGACGTGTGTGGATCGTGCGTGAGCCCTATCTTAGCTGCAGCAGTTCGACTTTTCTTTGTACACCCTATCTTCTTCTGGAGTTTTTGTCTAATCAACAATTTTGGTTTTCCCCATTCAAAGGGTCTACCAACTATTTTGTGGTTAGATTATATGTATATATCACTGCATAATGGAAATAAACTTACCTAGAGCAGATGTGTATTTCTGACCAAAATTTCCCACCCACATTGCAGCTTTTCAAGCCCATCAAGAAACTCTTGGTTTTTTCCCATAGCAGAATAAAGGATGAAATGCAAGGCCTCTTCAGGATTGGGAGTTTCTGATACTGAATCCCAAACCTTTTGATCCATTTTTCTATGACTCTTGAAAATCATCACAGCATGAGCTGGTCGGAGCCACCAATCTAGCCATACTTTGATATGTTCTGGTTCGAGCGGTGAGCATCTAGGTGTAAAAAAAGCAAGACGATAAGAAAAGAAAAAGTATAATGGAGAGTAAAAGAAACAAAAGGAAAGGGTGAAAGAAAGTAAAGTGCTAATGAACTGTGGCACAGGAGATAAGAAACAGGCAAGAAACAGGTAGGAAATGTAACTTATAGATAAACAGAATTCGCATATTGAACATGTGTCCTAACGTGTCCAAGTCTGCGCTGGAGTTGCTCCGCTATAAGATGTCCATAGATTAACGATGTCAACGAAAAGAAGGAAAGAATCGGCCCACCAGGATGCCCAGACCTCATTGCCTTCAACATCCTCGATGTGCTCAAAAACCTCCCCGCATTGGGTCCTCCCACAGTGAAGGACTCTTAGCTACCACCGCGCCTAATTTCCATGTGTTCCAAGCGTTCATGAGGTCCGTGTACCATATGGTTAGAGTTAAATCTAGATGTGGTGTCACTAGTGATAGGATGTGCAAGAGAATCTGTGTCCAGCCCGATGAGTGATATTATGGATGTAACAAGTCGAGATGGAACTAGGTTTTGTTAGATGTTTGATTTGGATGTTTCTCATGCTAGTCCCCCGGTCTACACTGAGCGGTGGATTTGTGTTCGATGCCATTACTCTCATGTTTGGGTTCAACCAGTGACATGTGCTAAGTGTGGTACAAGGTTTGAGAACCAACGCAGATGGCTCGGGGGCATCATGGTACTGAAAGTAATTCACAAGAATCACTGTGTAGATATCTAGCCTCTGAGCGGCCGTAATTTCAATATAAAAGTGGAGCTTTTCAAGCAAGTAAGATAGGGGGAAAGGCTCAAAATTGAAATTATGAGTTACTGGCCCAAATTTGCGTAATTACAGTGGCCCAATGAGCAAAATTTTAACATTCTCCTTCCCATTTGTTTATTTGATTTTAAAGAAATACATGATGCATGTGAAGATACAGCGTCTAGTGCGAATCTGAGGGCCAACAGTGGGACTATGAACCACAAAAACTTAGGCCATTGGGTTCATGCAACTCTTCCCATTCGTGGGGAAGAATAAAGAGTCGAAGATCATGACGAGAAAGATATAGAGGAGAAAGAACTCGAGTTTGAGCCGGAGCACACCATACTGTATTATAACAACAGTTTGGTTGTGACATTATTGGCATTTGGTAAGTATTTGGTTTGTGATTGTGATTGGGAATTTTTATGTGATTGCGACATTAGGGAGCAGGTGAGCTGTAGAGGGAATGGTAGTAGGAGGTAGCCTTACGTGGAGGGGTCGAATATTGAACATCAGTTATATCGATAGCTTAAACAAAAGTATAGGATATTGTATAGGAAAGACACTCTGGAAGGTCAGCCTCTTTTTGATTAGCTCTATTAACGCCTGTTCTGCTATAGTGTAATCTTGTTGTATGTGGTTTGCAGCGCTCTGTATTACCATTTCTTCTAATAGCTCGCACGGAATATAGTTATTTAAAACTGCGTTAAATATCAAGCGCTCCGGGTCGGCATAGGTTATTATCACTGCTCATAACTTACCGTCAGGGTGATAAGACGTATACTTTGATACGCTGTTGCTTGTTCAACGGATGAACCTACTAAATGCTACGAGGGCGGCCGTGAGGTGTCACTGATTGGTCATGTTTGGACTGGAGGAATCTACTTAACCGGACTTATCTCACGATCTGGACTCTGGACGCCGGGTCCGGGAAGCATCCCGATGGCAGTGGAAACCGCCGTTATACGTCGTTGATTGCCACGCGTTGGGCAGTGCACGTCAGCCCACTTTTTCTTCCAAGTCATAGGCTAAGAAGGCCATCGTCCACATCATCCTGTATGTTGCAGCTGATTTTGAACGCATTTCCAATGTGCATATGACATACCATAAGCGCGTTTAAGGTCCACAATGAAAAACGTTACACTCTTCGAACAACTGTTTCAACTTTTTCTTATTTGCAGAGTAGTCCATTTCATCAGTTCCCAAGAACTCGCAGCCCAAAAATAGAACTTTGCAGATTGTATCATGCCATAAGCATTGCATCAAGCCTTGAGCTGACAAGACCAGCTGATGTCTTGAGGGCAATTCAAAGCTGTTAAAGGGCGCTTGTTCCGATGTTCTTATGGCGATGCGAATGTCGTGTTGTTCCAGTGTAATTTGACCATTTAAACCAACAACATCCCAACGTCCTGACACCTTATCTACCTACTATCCCCACCTCTCTGTAAAGTGACTGAGACCATGTCCAAATCCAACTTCTTTGAAAACACCTCACATTCCTCTTTCGAAGGCAGTCGTATAATCAATACGGCAGATCATAGGATCTATGTAGCAGGAGATCATATCACCCAGATTATTGATTCTCAAAACCAAATTGTCTCAAGCGGTGCACGTGGAGAGTCAACTTTCGATCAAGTAGGTAACTCAGTGACTCATTTGTCAAATAGCTCTGATTTCGCCCGGTAGTACCACAATTTTCGTCGTTGTGATATACGACTTCTACGAGAACTCTCTACAAGCGAAATCAATGAAGAGATGACACTGTGGTGGGATCGGAATCCGACGCGAAAGAAATTGAAATATACTAGGACTGCACACAGTGTCAGCTTATTTGGTGTAGCTAGTAATTACAGTCATTGTGTTGCCATGCATTATAGCGGAAGAGATGCATATGCCGTATGTTGTTGAATTTTACTAAAATCTAGAGTTCCTCGAACTAACCTCCTACATTTTCTTCTTGCAGGCTTGGGAACGGGATCTCCTGAGGTATTCTAACCGGTACGCCACCCTTTTGATCATGTATATCCTGATAAATGATTTTGTTCTAAATGATCCAGTCATCCGAACGTTGTTCACTTGTTTGGACTGAGTAGCCAAAAATCGAATCCGGCTTTGGTGTTTTGTGACGGTCAGTGGGAATGTCGACTTGAGGAGTACTCATTCATCTCCAATCTTATAGATGTTGTTCCTCTGAGAAAAATTTGGGAAAAATGCTCTTCTATTGTCAAATGCTACCTTCGTGTTAATTTCGTATGTTATTTTTTTGTATCCAGATTCTTGAAAAGCTTAGTTGTGTTGTCCTTAGGATCTGGCAAGACGGAAATTTCCAGAAATTATGGGAGGCTATTCATTTGCAAATGAAAGTTATCAGGTCAGATTTCAGTGCTTCCACCACAAATTTTGTCATTCACTGACAAGTATCAGTAGCAAGGTGCTGTATTTGTTCGACGTGATACAGGAATGATTTGTTTTGGCTCACAAAGCCAAGAAGCAATGGGTAAATTAATTCCGGAGGAATTATCACCATATTTCTCTTTCATCGAGCCTGAGGAGCCTGAGAAACTGTTGCCTTTTGACTTGTTTCATGATGAAACTCGTACATTGGAATATCTTTGGGACATTCGGAAAAAAGATTCCCCCTCACAACAGATTATTACCAGCTCCCCTTTAGATATATTGAATTTCACAAGCAACTTTCGGGTGCGCAAATACAGATACAACACGTTTCCCATCACTCTCCCCTCCATAAAATCATTGAGTGCCAGTGACAGGAACTCGTGCAAAACTGTTGGACGGTTCAAAAAATTGGACAGGTCATACTCATTCATGTCCACTCCTTGGCAGTCTACTTCTGGAAAAAAAGGAACAGTGCTTGAGCATGGTTGGACTCAGTATGTTCATTGAAAGACTTTTTGATTCTAGTTTTCACTTTGAATTGATATGTTGATAAAATACTTTCATAGATTTCACTATAATGTTACCAATTGGGGAAGGAATTTTTTCTCTGATGTTGATTTGCCTCAAACATTAGGGAAAAAGCTGGTGTCTGCCTGGTTATGCCAAGGGATGTTTGTTGCCAATGCAACTGGAAGTGATGAATTGAGACTAGAGCAAGATGGTGAGCTGCCCTTGTTCCTGGACATGGTCAACCAAGACTTAGTAAGCCATAGGTGTAAGAACTAGAGTGGTGATATCTCAAATGCCAAATGTTGGGACTGCAGTTCTACATCCAAACATCATCCCAAAAAACATTTTCATGTTTATTGCACCATTGAGCCTCAAGCAGTGTCTTGAAAGTGGCTCAACTAAAGTGAGCTGGGGGGAATATGCAGAGAATTACTATTTTTGGTCTTATGATCCAGTTGGGTCTAGCCAGATATCACAGAGAGTCTGTGATCTCATTGGGCTCCCAAAATATAAAATGGAAATCTATTCCTTGGGATCCTCCTATTTCAGCTATCAGTTTCAAGCCATTCAACAAGTACAAAAGCTCTTTGGGTATGACCCATTGACACAAGATTTTGCTGAAGCCTGTGGACTGCCTCTGATTGAAGTAGTTCCTCATTCTGAAGATCCAGGCAACTCTCAAGGTATGTGTAACACACTCAAAGTATTCAATCTCTTGAATTCTCAAGACTGGCAGATCAATCCATAGAAGAATTAGACAGTTGGCATATCATTCATGGTGACCTAGATGAAGTGTCAAGCTCAGATTCAGAGTCAATACATAATGACACTAGCGCACAGCCTCAAGGTGAGTTTATGATAATTCAAAATTTCTCTGATAGATTCACAAGTTTTTCTCAGAAATATGGTTTCCAATGCCTAGACTTCGGCAAGAAATGAATTTGACTGTTTCGGAGCTCCTCAATTATCAAGATTTGGATGCTTCTGAGCAGGAATCCTGCTCACAGGGTTGGAGTGATTTGGGGTCAGAGACATCTAAATTTGACTCTCCACCTGAAATACCAATCCAATATTTCGAACCAACTCCATGGCTGGAGGGATATCTGATTGGCAATGATGGCTTGAGCAAGTCTTGTAGAGGGGTAACAAGCCAAGATGGATCTAGGTTTTGTTGGATGTTTGATTCGGAAGTTTCTGATGCTAGTCCCCCAAGATACACTGAGCATTGGATTTGTGTTGAATGTCACTACTCTCATGGTCAGGTTCGACCAGTGACATGTACCAGATGTGGTATAAGGTTCGGGAATCATAACTCGGGCTGGGGTAGCACGGTGTTGAAAGTAGTTCACAAGAATCATTATGTAGATATTTAGTCTTTGAACAGTTGTAATTTCTATATAAAAATGAGAATCCTCAAGCAAGTCAGGTAGGGGAAAAGACAAAAATCCAGATTGCGAGAGAATCAACTCAAGCTTTTTTATCATCCAAAGCGGAGTCGCTAGGCCCAAAATTCTGTAATTCCAGTGGGATAAAACCTAGAATTCGTGCGGGTCAGATACATATCTAGGTTATGTTTGTGCACTTCCTTTCCTCCTTTTTCTCCTGACAATTTCTGACATTGGCTGTCAATAGGTGGAGCAGGGTAGTGCAGTAGGTACGAGATGTGCTGACAATAGGTTGTGAGCATTGACAATAGACGCTGACCCGGAAACTTAATATTTAGTGCAGAATCAACTATTCACAAGCTATGTAATGTAAACAGACCATTGCAAGCAGCAAACTACAAGAGTACTATCGGATAATAGGCGATAATACAGCTAATCAACGAGAGGTCAATCTTCCAGAGTAGCCTTCCTATACACTGTACAGTATGCTATACTTTCATCCATGAGGGGGCAAAAAATGGGCTGGACTATCTTTTCTTTCAAGTAGAGAGTTGGAATGACATTTGGATGCATTAGGATGACTAGGCGATATTATGCAAAGAAGAACTTACGGAAGCCTTCCAATGCATAAAGCTTTCAACGACTGTTTGGCGTAGCGATAATAGATGAGCTCTAGATATCCTGAGTTTTGTTGATTTTAATTAGGTTAATAAAATCAAGCATATATCACGTACCTGCTCAGCGAACAAAAGTGCCGACGCGAAGTTCGTTGCGATTTCTAGTAACGATCAATGTAAATTCTTTTAGACATTACACTTAATTTCATTGTGACCGTGACCAGTGAAATGAAATTTCTTTTCGCCAAAAGCAGAGCTTGAGCTGTGACAGAGCGGAAAATTTTACAAAATTCGCGAAATGTTACCCTTTTTGGAAGTTTTTCGTGACACATTGGTCCGGAAATTTTGCCCTGGGCTACTGTGACTGCGAACAGGACCGAAATTTCTGGAGGCATGTGACGCGTGACAAGCGAACCGAACGAAATGGTACAGTAATCTATCTTGGGTGGCATTTATATATGATTTTTCATTCAATATTTCATGAAGTCTTTCACTCGATATTTCATATAACCTTTCATTTCTATGGCAGTATCTATCTAGGTCTCTATACTTTCTATACCGACACTTTATAGATTGAGGTAATTGGTGTAATAAATACCCTGAGTGATTGTGGGTCTGTACATCACTGTACATTTTAAATTATTGGGGGTATATAAGTACCTTTATCTATACTGCGGGATATTTTTGAGACCAAACACAGTGAATGTTGGCGGCGAGACATCACGTGAAGTCAGCTGGGTACAGATCGAGCAGATCTGACACCCCTTGCTTGGATGACACCAGCAACGAGAAGACGAATGCCTGTTGAAACCATGGCAGCAAAAACAATGATATATCAATTCTATTCTGCCGAAGAAAAATTCATACATTCAAGTTCCCATTACTATTTGAGATCAGGAAGCTGCACAAATGGGGAAGCTGCGCATTTGTCGAATACGTCTCGTTCTGGATAGTTTGGTTTCTTTTTGAGGATCAATACTCAGAGAACAAATCAGTATTTCTTTGTGTACAAGAGAGCATTTGGGTAGGCCTAGCACTTACTGAGATATTGGTCCAAGATGGTGCCTTTTTGGGAGAAACACGTGAAATCCTTATGTCAGCAAACTACCATGTGCGTCTCGTCGTGTTGTAGTCCAACAACTGTTGAACCGTTTGGTCTGTTCTTGGGTTCGTCATGCTCCTATCCACCATGCCGCCCTCTAGAGCCCACACTTCTGCAAAAATGTAGCCTCTCTGTTACTCAATACCCAATTCTTTCTTCAATTTTTCAATTTTTTCCGAGTGTCAAGTCATCGTCACAAACACAACGTATTGAAGTCCATGGTTGGCCGACGTCCCTCAAATTGAAGGTGTGTGTTCTCATGATATCTCAAATAATGTTTGTAGGCTCAACCTATATTTAAACTTTTTCTAGCCATGCAGAAAGTTGGTGGTGCATGCAAGGGCCTAATTCACGAAGGTGAAGAAGAGAATTGTGTATATGATCACGAACAACAGACAGAGGCATATGGGATGCCTAGGTATGTTCCAGTGTATCTTAAAAGCTGTAGACAGCTCATTTATTGGCTTCTTTCGGCCTTTCAGCTGTTCGTCAGTGGGATTCTTGATATGGACCACCTCTAGCCAGCATCCAGACATATTACCAAACCATTATCTCTGCCCTCAACGCCAGCTTCTACATTGAAATATACAGCCTGGTTCCTTCAAGTAGCTCTAGACCACCTAAAGTCGTCATTCTGTCTCAAAGTTATCCTCCCTAGACAATACCAATTCTATACATATATTACACCTTGCACAAGAAGTACTAGTTTTTTGGGGTCATTTTTCTAAGTCAACCTTACTTCGATACAACCTAAGGGCGGGCCATCAGCAAAAGCCCAGAGTTAAGGGCAGATCTGTTAGTCATGTGAATATATGAACAATATCTAGGGTCAAATACATAATTTTTGGATCTAGTGCAGAATCAAACATAATGTT
>ML179057.1:181720-199807 GCA_004369135.1 Dendrothele bispora CBS 962.96 | reverse complement strand
TCTGCAACATACTCTAACATCATGTCTTAGTCTGTTACAGATCCCAACATAGTGTATAAGTTATAGTAGATTCAGCACAATGATGTACATGAAAAAAGGAGTTCATTGAGTTCTCTGAATAGATAATGCTTATCTTGTGGAGGGCTGAACATAATAAAGAGCTAGACCTATGTTAAACAGATATGCTTATACATTCATACCAGACTCCTCACCATTGTCAGGATCAAGATCAACATTGTCCATGCAATATATCACTACGGGCAAGAACGGCTACTCCGGATGAGAACATTTTGAGAATATTGTAAGATTATTTTAAATGTTCTCGTTAATGTTCCGACTGGGAACATTTTCGGATTATTTTAAATGTACCGAAAATGTTCTTGACGATGTTCCGATCGGGAACATTTTAAATGTTCTGGACAGGAACATCCTGTCCGCATTTTGGGTACATTAAGCGCAATCCCGAAGAGCCCGTGGGACCCCACGGCGTAGGATTCTCCGTGATTGGGTCAGGGTACCGGCCGGTACTACATGTGGCAAGTACCGTGACGTCGCGCCACGCATATGTCAGTCAGTATTATTACTGTCGAGGCCGGCACGCGGCAGAGCCCGCTACTCAGGCAGAGTGCAGTTGAGACTTTTGCCTATATTAATAGTACTACGATCGATTTGGTTTTCGTGAGATATGAGATAAGATAGCAGTAACAAAACGAACAAGAAAGCAAGTGATCAGGAGCACGTGAAGTACAATTTTTGAGGATGTATGATTTTGTGAGACGGGTTGGTTGGACGTGACTTTCAGGCAGTACAAAGCAGACAGACAGAAAATGGGACGAATGGATAGCAGTAAGTGTAGCAGCAATATCTCCAAGCAGAAAAGCAGAACAAGACATTGGTTTGCAAAGCGATTGAGTTTCCTGCGCACAGAATTGTCATATATGGCGTCAGCGTTCGGTCGGCACAAATACGTACCTATGTATCGGTGGCAGCGTCAGGCTCCAACCGATTAGATTACGAATGCTGAACTTGTATCTGATTGTATTTGGATACTAATTGAATAGTAATCGATTATATTCAGTAATCTAATCGGCTTTTCTCTATCTATGAATTTCCCTGCTAACTAGCTTTTCTACAGTCAAAATTTGAACAATCCATTCTTGAACCAGACCTTCCCACATATTTATTGCTGATGTTGTCTTTACTTAGAAAAGAGCTGTCCAACCAATATACTCACACCTGGAATAGGAAGAAAGTCGTGTGCAATACAAGCAAGAACAGAGACTCCATCACCTGGCAATGACACCTGCACTTCCCGGAGTGGGATGGGTCTAATAGTTTATCAGTAAATTTATTAAAGACTTGAGATATAATAGATGTACTTTCCACATAGAAGTGGTTTCTCAATGTCTCCTGGACCACCTTGTCCACCAACATACCCATGATACCAATCGTATTCACTCACAGTTGGCATCCTTTCTGGTGTTGCAGCTCATATATTATTAGATAATGGTCCCATGTTCAGAAGTGACTCAAGAAACTGTGTACTCACAGGCAACTTTCATTCAGTCAGCTTGGTTGGTGAGGTGCCGTTGGACTTGTGATTAATTACTGATTATATTCGATTAAAACCAATTACTGGCCTCACTGTAATTAATTGTATTCGGTAAGTCCAATATTCGATTATAGTATTCAGTAATTAATCAAATTCAGTTGGAGCCTTATCTAAGAACAATGCTTACAACGCTACGATAAAACTTGGAAGGCATATCCTGTAAGCATAGATATATAAGTGTCATTTACTGTTCCAATTGAGATCCTATGTCGTGTATCTGACCAGAATATCTTCAAACCTAAAGAATGACAACTGCAAAACCAATTTTACATAAAAGGAAAAGCACAGGGGCACATATATCATAAATAGTTCTCGAAATCTGATTGAATTATCTTTGACCACTGGCCCGGGCTCCCTCGGTCCCTCCCATTCTAAAACTCTTGAAAGTCTAACAGTCGCTAAAGCACGGGTCCGCCCACCTCCTAAACCGATTGGAAAGGCCATTACATGCTAGCCGGCGATCGCTTGTAGACAGTAGAACCAACGAGAACACTTACTTTCATCAGCACCACGGGAAGTAAAATATACTTCATGACCAACAAAGGCATTTGGTAAAAGAAAAACTGCGGATATACAATTGTTATCGCGTTGTTTGTTGGTAACTGAAGTTGGGAATGTTGGCTGGGGGATTCACGTAACCGAGCAGTCGTATAACCAGCACAGAACACCTCTCCACTCGCAGCAACAGTTTTCCAATTGACTGTAAACAAAAGTAAGATACGCTGAATAAGGACTAAGTTTTTTCTTTGTGATAACTGTTTTGGACTGAACGTTGTTTACCGTGCAATCTCCTTCGTAAAAAGTTCCACAATACTCGATATTGAGATCAATCCTCCGGTTATCCTGCTCAGTATAATCTCCATTGATGCTCTCAAAATTTCGAGAGGAACAAGTGTGGCTCTCTTTACCAGCAGAGTTAGAGTGTAGATTGTCAGCAGTGTGGTGAGTATCTCTGCTGTCACTGTCACTGTCACCAGGTACCAGCAGAGTTAGAGTGTGGACTGTCAGCAGTGTGGCAGGTGTCCCTGCTTTCAGTGTTCTTGTTGCCACGTGAAGTCTCATTACCATTACTATTCCTCCTCTGAGTCCTGGAATGCTGTTCACCATTTCTTCTGAAAAATAGTTCAAGAAACATCTCCAGCTGATCAACATCAGCTTGTCCAATGGGATACTTTGACTTAATAATATTAAGGCTGGACACGGATGCATCCGCGGATATCCGTCATCCGAACCTGCCGGTTTATTCATTTGAAAAATGTCTATCTGCATCCGGATTCATCCGGGCCAATAGATACCTGCATCCGGTCCATCCGACCGGCAGGTATCCACAGATGCCGAATATCTGCATCTGCAGAGATCATAAACCTGCAGGTATTGAGTGTCTGCTCACAAAATTTAATCATATACAGTTATCAAAGCCATAGATTTGTATATATAATAATAAAACATCTATTATTACTTATTTAGTGAGTCAATGATTCTCAGTTAGGCAACAGACCATATTTGGTTGTGTTGTACATCATTTTGAAGATACACAAAAGCCACACATCTTTCATTTCTAGAAGTAATCATAAAAACTTCTGGTTGGGTCGTTATTTGTGTTTCTAGAAATTGTGGCACCATTTGATATAGGTGGAAAGGTTATATATAAAAATGTGGAACCTCATCCAGTGTGTACAGATTGATGACTTGCACAGATTTTACTTCTAGAAGCTGTTCTCAAACTCAATATTTAAAGTACAAAAAGGCCCTAAAAATCCTGTGTAACTACAAATGTATGGATGTACCAAAAAAAAAAATTACTACTTCAGTGTGACTTGTTTTATTTAGTATCCCTCTGCTGTTTTTGAGAAATTAACATCTGGGGCAGGCTCAAAGTCACACTGTTGTAGCAGTTTTCTGATTTAGTCCATAGATTCATAAATTCTTGCACTCTTGCCTTCAAAATTGAGTTTGAGGACACCTCCTAGAAATGAAATCTGTGCAAATCATCAATGTATACACACAGGATCAGGTTTCACATTTTTTTATATCGCCTTTCCACTTATATCAAATGGTGCCACAATTTCTAGAAACACAAATAACTACCCAGCAAGAAGTTTGTGTGATTACTTCTAGAAATGAAAAATGTTTGGCTTCTTGGTATCTTCAGAATGATGTACAACACAAATTGATATGTGGTCTGTTGGCTATAATCTTAACTGAAATTGATTGACCTACTAAATAAGTAGATTGAAACCTCAACTATTGATATGTAGATACAAATTGGCATTGAATATATTGAATTCAAACCTAGAAAAACATGTTTGTATATGGTACAGAGCTAGAGGCAGCTAGTAGCAAGTGATGTTATTGATCTCAAAGTGATTTTGAATCTTTTCTGCATGAAGTTTGAGTGTTAAACAGTGAAAATATACTATGTACGGATGCCGGATACCTGCAGGTTTTTCAAGATTTCCCAAAATCTCGATCCGCATCCGGCAGTATCTGTATCTGCAGGTTGCGGATAAATTTTTTATCCGGACCGGCAGGTTTTCCCACGGATAACCTGACAGGTACCGGGATAAAACCGGCATCCGTGAACTGTCTAAAAGTGTTGACACATTGAAGCTTAACTTGCTGGTGTGGGCCAGTGGAGGGCCACTGGCAAATACGAGTCCATGATGTTAGAAATATAATATATTACTAGTAGCTTGGAAAAGACATTTGAAAGAAATAGGGATGGTCAAATTGGGAGGTGAAAAATGGTGTGAATGAGAATTAATGATCAAATTTATTTGGATCAGTGATGGTCACATTGATGGACCTGAAAAAGTTGATAGCAGGTTTCTTATTACTTGAGCCTTTTGGCCAGCCTTGCTTTTTGAGTCTCGGGTCAGAACTGGTGTGTAGCTATAGGGATCCTTTACAATCAGCACACTGTGTGCCATGAATAAGATTTCACTATTAAAACTCTAACGTTAGGCAGGCAAGATGATTCTAGGCTGGTGAACTTGAATAAAATATTATCCATTCAGCAATGTGCATCCATGACTTTTTGGTCATGAATAAAAAAAAAAAAGAAAATCAATTTTCCCCATTTTTTTTACCAATTATGTTCATATGACTTTCTTTAAAATTTCTCAATAATTTACATCCAAAATACATGGATGAACCGTGATCAAAAGTGAATAGACCACATCTGCAATGGGCAAAATGGCCATTTTCAAGCTTTAATGAATGGGTTTCATATAGTTGGAGGCTTGGAGGCTCTATTTTTTCCTTTGCAGATGCGGTCTAATGATAATGACAATGACAACATTTTTATATAAAGTCTTCAATAACCTGTGGAAATACTATATTGATAGTTTTACAATTTTCATTTCCTGGAAGTAGATCCAAATTAATTTATGATGATGAATTGCTTTCTAGCATATTAGCACTTACCTTGAGGAAATAGAACCTCTATTCTTTTGAGCACATGCAGACTGTGAGAGACTGAGAGTACAACATAAAGTTGAAGGCCGGAAGTGTCCTGCTTTCAACAAAATATTATCTGCCTGAGTGTAAATGAAATGAATTATATGGGAAATTGTGCTTACGGATTCGGAATTCGGATATTGCCCATCGGAAGTCTAACTTACTGGAACTCCCCATGTCTCTGAAACCTTATTTCTTCATCATTCAATTGACTGGTCACATGCAGATGGATAACTTCACATCTTCGAACTACATCTCTTCTGCCGCAGTTGTCAGCGTGTAACAGTAAGTAAACGGATATCTCCATGTTCTCCGAAACCTTATTTTTTGCTATATTGAATTGACTGGTCACATGCAGCTGGATAACTTTCAAATCTTCGGGAACTACATCAACGTGCTTCAATTCATCAATATTGGTAGTAAGTTTCTGTGATTTTCTGCAGTGTATTTCAATTGAAATTAGTTCTGGTAGTACAATGAAGAAAACTGCAATTACAGCTTTACGGAAAATTGGTTTGAAAACCAGAAAGAGAGAAAAAAGCATACAAGAACCTGCTCATCAGGAATGCATTGATATTGCAGCGGGGAGCTCATTATCTGGCTCAAATATGCATATTCCTGTGGAGCGGATCCCAACATCCACCAGTTCACATTTTTTCACAGGTGCACAGAACAATGACTTTAGGGGGGCCACAATTACAAATCAGATTATAAATCAAGATAGTGAGTACTCAATAATTGAAAATGAATATCAACTCACCTTCTCCTAGGTGGTCTATCCTCTAATACCAAGGTATGTACTTCTCTATAAGAGAGCTTTTGCATAATACTAATACAACACTCTTGATATGACAGAACATTACTGGAGAGTATGTAAACTCAATAATATTCTAATAATGATCAACTAACCTTTAAAACAGTATGATAGCATCTGCTATCCCAGCAGTGCCACTTGTGTTCAAAGGAAGGGAAGACCTTGTTGAACAAGGAGTCAATATCCTCTGTCAACAAGGTCCAAGATTCTTAGCCATTTTGGGAGCAGGGGGAATGGGCAAGACTTCATTGGCCCTTCATATCATGAGTTCTGCCTTAGTCAAAAAAAAGTTTGCAGGAAGAAGTTACTTTATTCCATGTGAACTTTTTGAAGATGCAGACTCCCTTATCCAGGGATTAGTTCATGTTATGAAGTTGACAATGCCGGAGAATAAGAGTAAATATGAGGTCCTATTTGATTATCTTGAGGCAGCTCAGGGTGATCTTCTGATTGTCTTTGATAATTTTGAGACACCCTGGAATTATGGTGACTCAAGAAATAGTGTCAAGAATCTCTTGGAAAAGATTGCCAACTTTAGAGAAGTATCTTCAATAGTTACCATGCGAGGACCAGATGGACCTGGTGATATTTCATGGAAAAAATTAGGAGATAAATCTGGGATCCCAACATTATCACCTGTTCCTGCAAAAGAAGCATTTAAAGCATTTGCTGGTGACAATCTCCAAAGTTCAGATGAGACTGAATATCAAATTGATTCATTACTGTCTCAACTTGAATATGTTCCTCTTGGAATCAGACTGAGTGCTCAGCATGTCAAGAGAGTTCCATTGCAAGCATTAATAAAGATGTGGGAGAAGGACAAAACATCAATCCTGACAGAGCCAAGAAAGCCAGGAAGGCTGACTAGTGTTAGTTTTTCCATTGAGTTATCTGTTCAAATTTTCAGAATAGAAGGGAGAACACTGGAGCTTCTTTCAGTAATATCATTTTTGCCTGATGGGATTCTTTTCTGGGTTGAAAATTTGAATCGGATGTTTCCTGGAGAAGTATTGAGTTTCAATGTGTCAACACTTCTAGATAGCTCACTCATTTATTGCCAAAATGAGCAACTGAAGATGTTAGCACCAGTCAGAGAATATATTCATTCAAAGTATCCCATTGCACAAGTTGATATTGATCAGCTGGAGATATTCTATGCACAATTTCTTCAGGATCTCCCTAATAATAAGATGGAAGCCCAGCATTCACTCCAGCTTCATATCAACAACATTGAAAAGATTTACAAAAGCCAAATAAGTAGTGGTCACTCAAAAACTTCATCCATTTCTGCAGTGAAAGCATTTAAAGGATTCAGTAGATTTCATTCAGTTTCTATGAATCTTATTGATCTAATTCTAGAAAAGGATAAAGATATCCAGAAGGATGATGAGGTTGATTTGAAATTGATGAGGACATTTAGATTGCAGTGGATGGGAAGGTTTCATGATGCTGAGGCACAGGCTATGTCTGTAAAGGAATGTCTAAATGAAGGAGGGAACATCTCTCAGTCTGAAGCGGATATACTAGGGAGGTGCTTTGATATTCTGCATAACATCTACTATGCTCAGGTTCAATATGAAAAAGCCATCACCATGAATCTGCAAGCCCAAAAGTATTTCAAACAAAGTGAAAACCAATGGGCTCAAGCTAATTCAATGAGATGGCTTGGGAATATTTACTATATGCAACACAGATATAAAGAAGCCTCTGAAATGTTCCCAGAAGCTCAGCAGTTATTTCAACAAATTGGAAATGAGCTGGGAGTTGCAGAGTGTCTGAAAATGCTTGGAGATATATCAAAGGCAGGGTAGATATGATGAAGCAATTGGGATGTTATCAGATGCTCAAAAACAATTTGAGACTTGGAAATCAGCTGAGAGCTGCAGAGTGTCTATGGAGTCTTGGAGAGGTTTATAGAAAGCAGGAGAAGTATGATGAAGCATTTGAAATGACATTGAAAGCTCAAAAACAATTTGAGGGAATTGGATTGAAAAGAGGAGTTGCAGACTGTTTGAGGCTCCTGGGTATAATTTGTGAACATCAAGCACAATATGATGAGGCTATTGATATCTTATCAAATGCTCAGATTCAATATCAAAGTATTGGAATGATTGTGGATGTTGCACACTGTTATGAATATCTTGGGGCAACTTTTAGGCTTCCTTGAAGGGCAATATGAAAAGGCAAAGGAGGCATTCATTAAAGCATTGGAGCTCTTGAAAGGATTCCCAGGAGAGAAATATCTCATTGGACATACTTTGCTGGAGTTTGGCCATCTTTTCTCCAATATAAAAGATTTTGCTGAAGCTAGGAGGAAGTATGAAGAAGCAAAGGATACTTTTGATTCTCATGGACAGCTTAAAAATCAGGCGGATAAATGCTCTGAGGCACTTGCTGAGCTTGATGAAGCTGAACCCACTGTATCAATCAGTATATGAGTTTTTGTACCCCATAATATAAGAATTCATCGACATGTTAAAGCCTCATGGTATCTTGTACATAGTCAAATCAATATATCTATCAAAAACATTTTGCAAAACCTCATGGAAGGTTATTTTTGTACTAGTTCGCAAGCATCCTCAAATAAAAGATGAAGGTAGAAGTGGGCCATCGCTGCGCGTGGCAGATATGAGGCCCTCACTTTTTATCTAACAATAGCAATAGATCTCGGAGGCGGAAATTTTGAGAGATGCTTGATTGAGGACACTACGCGATGTTGTGGATTAAGCTTAAGACTCGAATGGGTCACATAGCGTGAAGGCAATACGGTCCGTACGGAGAAATTTCCATATGGAGTTGACATGAGGTATTGGCACAGCCACTTGCGCAAGTCGCGTTTAGTAATAACGAGTCCTCATTTCATTCGGCCTTGTAATGTATATATTCTTTGATTCAGAACGAGAATCTCAGTCAGTTTTCATCGATTGAATTGTGAGTTATGTCGTCATTGCATACATCAAAATTATGACCAGTTTGTCTTTGATTCAGAGAGAGGGTTCATTTTCTCGTATAGGTCAATATAAACCTTGATTCTTCATTTGGCTTTGTGGTGACGGACTATCTCTATACCAAAAAAATCAAATGGTTACTTGATATTTCTAAGTGTATGTTTTAACTTTTATTTGGATACAATATGCTGTACCTAGAATGTCCCGGCAGTTTGTGCTAGGTTACGATGCCGACTTTAGGAGGTCTCGTTCTTGCTTATAGCGAGTCGCAGGGTGGCAGTGCAAATTACCACGAGTTAAATTCATTTGGCAAATCATCAATCTTATCTTATATCAGGGCTTACATGGCCTTGTACCTGCCACGCGAAGCGATGGCCCTATTCCTTCATTATTTTTGTGAGTTGGACCAAGTTGGTTCATCTTCCTCACTGCAACTACTGCTACTTCCACTGCTCAGTGCTCTCATGTTGAGGCTGTGGCCCAGGTACTACCTCCCCTGTCTCTGATTTCTTCTCTACTATAAACCTACTGAACCATGACCTCTATCACTACCCCTACTTCTGCTTGTACTTGGCATTACAGAGAGCACAGCTGACTCAACTTGAAACCCCACAGGTAAATGCTGATATCTGTTCAAAAAAAATGGCATGAGTGTCAAAACTTGACATGTGAGCAACATGACATACTTCAGCTGGAACATTCAATTATAAAAAGGGATTGTTTTGCCCATGAGCTGGTACAGCAGTACATTTGAAGGCTCTGAAACAGTATTATTCTTCAAACACATGTGTTTTCATATAGGAGATCAAAAAAATATTGAAAAAAGCAGTTCATATGTTATTGAATTAACATATTTACAGTAACCTATGTGAGCCATTTCACCTATACTATTGTACCTTGCATGACAAATATGAGGCTTTCAAAATTCTTCTGCCATTTTTTTGTGTCTAATCTACTTCAGTGTATGTCATGGGCCTGTGTGAGGAGTTTTCCGCCATGAAGAGGCCTCTCGATGCTGTCTGCAGGCAGCGTACATCATTTGAAGAAGTGTTCCCACGCTTTGCGCAGGTTCCCCGTTTTGGCCGAAATCCCACCTGCGCTCAAAAAATATTCACCGACATTGTTTGACACCACCTAAAACCACCAAAATTATATCAAAGTTATCTTACATGTCTGTCTATCGTATGGTGTCAAAATTTTAGTTTGAAATGCGCCATATCAGGAGAAAATCACTGGATACTCTTAGGTGCGCAGCTTCCCCATACAAAATAGTAGTTGAAAATGGAAAACACATGGATTATACTTTTATCCAACAGACTCATTTTGCGAGCTTCTCTAGAATCATTATTTACATTGGAATTTGGTATAGGGTAGGAACAAGCTCCAATAACCATAAATGTAATAAAAAATACTGGTTGGATATGTCACGAATGCATCTTGAATGCATCTTAAATGCATCTTAAATTCATCTCACGCGCATCTTGAGTGCATCTTGACATGCATCTTAAATTCCTATATGGCCTTGTTAAATCCATGGACTCCCATTTCATAATGTAAAAGCATACTGAAATTCTGAATGAGAGGTTCCCAGACTACGCCGAAATTTAGGCCGGTATTAACACTAAAGACCTTCACGAGTCCGGGTCAGGTCAGACCCGTGACCCATAGACAGGTACCCGCACTCAAAAAGTGCTGACCCGTGACCCAGTAAAGATCCGTGGGAAACGGGTACCCGACCCATGGGTCAGAAACCCGTGAGTCTGCAGGTACCCATGGGTCAAACTATGCAAGATTTGAAAAACAAAACAACACTATGTGTCAGATTTTATGTGTTTTTTCAAAGTCAATATAACTAGATATATATAAGATATTCATAAAACATTGTAAATGGGGTACAGGCATTCTGTAAAAAATAATAATCACTATATATACATAATCTACATTATCCAATTTGTCTCTGTACAAATTTTCAGATTTTTTGACCGTGCTGTTGATGAGAACGGACAATGAAAACATTGTAAAGATACAAAATTTCAAAGTCATGTGACTTTCTAAGATTGACTCACCAATGTTATGGCCGCTCGTTCTCAACAACAGCATGGTCAAAAAATCTGAAAATTTGTAAGGAAGTTAATTCATTACTATGGCTTACATAAATGTATTAATTTAGCTATATGGTTTATTCAGGGAATAGAAAAACATTTTCATTTGTTCCTGACACATATTCTCATCCCTACCTTCAGCCATTGAACTTGGTGATAGGGTCTAGAAATGTAATTTGTGCAGATTGTTGATATCTACACAATGTTCAATCTTCCAGATTTTTATAAGTTACCTTTCCTCTGTAAATACATGGTGCCACAATTTCAAAGAACTCGATTGATTAATCAGGAGAGAGTTTTTGTCACTACTTCTAGAAATGAAAAATGAGTGTTTTTCTTTCACCTTCAAGATGATGTATAATATGTAGTGTGTTGCTCATGATATGAGTTATTTCAACTAATATTTTAATGTATACTCCCAAAATAGTAGAGTATCAACTTGCATACACAATACACAAGTGTTCAGATGGCCACATAATTAGTTAACATCTGTTGAGACCTGAATTAATTTATTTTAATGCTTACAACTTGATTTGCAGCAAAATAGGTCTGACCTGCGGGTACCCGTAAAAAGTGGAGAGCTTGACCCGTGACCTGTTAATGATCCGTGGGAAACAGGTACCTGACCCATGGGTCACTAAACCCACGGGTTTTCCCACGGATCAAACCCGCAGGTACCTGTTGAGGACCCTGACTCGTGAAGGTCTTTAATTAACACTCTCAGCAATGAGTAGAATGATAATCTAAATTTCTGAAGTTAGACTAAAGTCGCTTATCATGGCGCAACAAACAATCCAGCGAGTCCATCAACTATCACTGTCAAAAAGTTGAATCATGTATGAGTTGTGGTACAAAAACCAAAGTCTTAAGAGTTGATTTGGTGGAAATAGACATATGCCTGAGGAAATCAGGAATGAATATGGATTGAGGAAGTAGACACTATCAACTTTTCACCTGGACTATTAGCATCTATTTTGAGGAGATCATCATAAAGTCCGCCAATTTGACAATTGCTTCGCAGAGGATATTAGAAAAACACACCCCGTACAATATAGCATTGAAGAAAACTCCAATCAAGAATGGTAATGGCATTTCTGATTGTAACACAAATTGTTTATCTGATAGATTATGCCGTTGTCCTCATCGCTGCGGTCTTCCTATTTGCGTCTTTATCTTGGGTGTTATCTGCTAGAAAATGGGTCCGTGGGCCTATCAAGAACATGGATCCGTCGATAGATGAAGATCCACGTGGATAGATGAAGAGAAGCGGTCGGAGTAGTGTATCTATTTGCAATGAAAGACGTGAAGATCGATTCCTTGTTGGCAATCAGGACGAGGTGGATACTCAAAATGCGATATATATGTATTGTCATGTAAATGATACAACAGAATAGTGAGCCTACTGGAACAGTATGGTGAGTATTTGCTTGGATTTCAGGACTTGGAGGGATGATAATGTGAAGGCCGTTAGTCTTTGTATGTGAGAAGAGATATACGCCGGCTTGAGAGAAAACGGCCTCAAAACAAGAGGTCAAATTTTCAAATGTTAAATTGAGGGAGGAAGAGGGGTGCAAAGACTGGGCTGAAAAGGACACCTTCAACGTCGTCAGGCTGCAGTGATTGTCATGGCCCCGAGCTCAGAGCAAGAGACCAGACATCGAAAGTACCCGAGTAGGATGGTAGTGGGCTGGAAAAGATACACCCAACATTGTCAGACTGCAATGATTGTTATGGCCTCGAGCTCAGAGTGAGAGACCGAGAATGATGGAGAGGCGCAACGACCATAGACGAACAGAGCCAATGCACATAGCCGAGTCGAACAACGTTTACACAGGTGTTTGACTCAAGCATTGAAGGAAGATATGGTCCCAGAGGCTTCATTCCTCTCGGCTGTGATGTACTGGCAAACCCTAATGAAAGCAGAGGTTGTCAGCGACTTTTCGGCAGTTAATCACGCACCTGGTATGTATATATCCCCATCGCAGTATGAGTATGTTGTTGGTGAGTGGGTCCTTCCGGCTTTCCATACGAAAGAGAGATGGTGCTGCTATCTTCTAGATAAATGAGTTTCCGATTCTTTTGGAGAAAAGTAGATGTATGCATGCAATCAATCTCGCAAAACCGGCCCGCTGGTCCGCCCATGATTTTCGCGACGTGTGACTATGCGGTATCCCTCTTTCCCTGTTTCGACACTCGCTCATCAAGTGGCCTTGATAAACAGTTCTCAAGGCAGGAATGCCGGGAGAGCTTTGTCAAAATATCGTGCACGTGGTTGGGAGATGCTAGCGTTACCGGTGTATACTGATTTCTTTGCCTTTGAAAGTGAACTGAATCAAGGGATCAGATATGTGGGTGACCGATTCTGTTACGTGCGTCCCTTGATGGGTCAGGGATGTATTCGGGCGTTTAACGAAGGTTACGAATGCCTGTGCCCAAATTCTTGGTCTGTTATGATTGACGGAGAGAGTCTGGTTTGGTGGACAATGTTAGGTCAATTGTTGTTTGGTTTTTGAATAGGTCTTTTGATGATTTGCTCTTGTAACTAGCCTATTGGACGTGCTTGAGATCAGTGATCACTCGTAATGCACGTGGAAGATTGAAAAAGGAACATCGTGACAACTTTACAGTGGGGACCCGTCTGCTAGCTGCATACTGTCCAGCTGGTGGGAAAAGTTCCAAAGGTGATTTCGTTAGAGGGTGAAAATTGATATTGAGCTCTTTGTTGACAGATCAAATGTGTTGCATTGCCTGGTGAGAATTTAAACGTATCATTGGACTGGGAGGACTATATTTCTGGCAAAGAATGAGGGCAGGTCCTCTGAGAGGCATTGGACCCTGTGGTCAAGGCGTTAGCGGCAAAACACATCTCCTTGTTGGTAAAACAATAAATGTTGTTTGCTTTGCAGTTTTTGGTGAATGGTCTTTTTAGCTCATATTGAGGACTGCTGTTGTAGCTAGTGACTGTGGGGGGGACATCATGGTTGTTTACGTTACGTTTTTGAATGTGATGATATGCTTTTTGGCTCATGCAAAGAAAGTATTAAGTATTAAGTTTGGGTTGCTGTGGTTGAAGCGTTGAGGTAGCGGGTGGTGCCGCGCGAGCAGGCCCTACAGTGGTTATATAACATTTTAGTGCTGCTGTTTGGATTGGAAGCTTCGGACTTCCTCACTCCGGCCCGTACTTGCCACGCTTGCGGTCAACGAACTCAAGGAACTAAAGCATCTACAAGATACTAATGGGTATAACCGGTGTAGGGCCTGGCACTGCCCGCTACCTCAATACACTACCGATGCTCTCCCATACCTGACTCAGGAAATAGAACATGATAGTGTCCAACTGTAATGACAATGTATAAACGGAACAACCCAGCCCTACAACCAAAGAATCAACATGTGAATATTAATTGTCAGCTTGAATGTACCCCAAACCTACTTTAAAAATGAAGTCTCATGAATGCAAATGACCATGCAAAAGAATCAACCTCTGGTGGATAAGATAATGTGATTTGCTACTAGGGTCATAACCATTGAAAGCCAGACCTAAACTGCTGTAGGTTGACGTGTCTTTCTCTTGTCAGATAGGCTACATATGGCAGATCTTCAAAGTCTGAAGTTTACACTGTTTATACATATGCCTCCAGGGCAGAATGTCCACTGGAGAATGACGGTGTTTTGTGATTTTCAGATAGTCTCCACTATTTAAAGAAACAATATAAACATACGCACCTTTGAATCTTTGGATTAAAGTGGGAGAAATGAGATTGACTAGCTTGACTAGTCAGCATTCACAGCTTTCGACATTACAATCTGCATACCAAATAAAAATTGCAACAAAATCATTGCGTGCATCACGACCCTTTAAAATCCAGTTCTGCCAATATTTTTTTTTTGCTGTGACTGAAAAATATCTGTAATCAGCACCCAAAATGTAAATTTCCACTCAGAATTTTTTTAGGAGGTCATGGTCCCAAGTGTGAATTACCAGAGTGCCAAAACAATTCCATCTGTCACAGGTCACACCCCCTGCCGAATTGAATGAAATAGTACAGTATTACATTGGAACAATCAACAAAACTTACATTCAATCATGTACATAAACAAATATGAAACAGTACTAAGCCAAAGAAAATTCTTTTTGTTAAATTTTTGTTTGTTTTAAGCAGTAAAGGGGAAAAAGAGAAGATCAACACTAAAATAGAGTTTTTTTCAAGATAGACATGAAGCACAATATGTTGAAGACATGGGATATTATCTGAACAATGCATGAAATGAATTTTGAACAAAGGGTTTAATCCAAAGGTGATAAAGGTTCAGTTGTTTTCCTGAGCACCATAGGCCAGAAGGAGCTGCTCAGGTTGATGTCTATCCAAGAAGTAAACTCCTCTAGCTGCATTGAGCATTTCCATATTCTCCACCCTGAGCATTGACATCTGCTCCTTTCTCCAGAAGAAGCTTCACAATGGCTTCATTTCCCTTACATGAAGCTGCTTGGAGAGCATTTCCATATTTTCCACCTTGAGCCTTCACATCTGCTCCTTTTTCTAGAAGAAGCTTCACAATGGCTTCATTTCCCCAACATGAAGCTGCTTGGAGAGCATTTCCATATTCCCCACCTTGAGTAGTCACATCTGCTCCTTTTTCCAGAAGAAGTTTTACAACAGCTTCATTTCCCCATTGTACAGCAGCTTTGAGTGCATTTCCATATTCCCCACCCTGAGCATTCACATCTGCTCCTTTCTCCAGAAGAAGCTTCACAATGGCTTCATTTCCCCATCGTAAAGCTGCTGGGAGAGCATTCCCATATTCCCCACCTTGGGCATTCACATCTGCCCCTTTCTCCAGAAGGAGCTTCACAATGGCTTCATTTTCCCATTGTAAAGCTGCTAGAAGAGCATTTCCATATTCTCCACCTTGAGCATTCACATCTGCTCCTTTATCCAGAAGAAGCTTTACAAGGGTTTTATCTCCCTTATATGAAGCTGCTTGGAGAGCATTTCCATATTTCCCACCTTGAGCATTTACATCTGCTCCATTTTCCAGAAGAAGCTTTACAATGACTTCATTTCCCCAACGTGAAGCTACCTGAAGAGCATTTCCATATTTCCCACCTTGAGCATTTACATCTGCTCCTTTCTCCAGAAGAAGCTTCATAGTGGCTTCATTTTTCCCAAATGAAGCTGCTTGAAGAGCATCTACATATTCCCCACCTTGAGCATTCATATCTGCTCCTTTTTCTAGAAGAAGCTTCACAATGGCTTCATTTCCGCATTGTACAGCTGCTTGGAGAGCAGTTCCAAATTCTCCACCCTGAGCATTCACATCTGCTCCATTTTCCAGAAGAAGCTTTACAATGGCTTCATTCCCATAATGTGAAGCTGCTTGGAGAGCATTTCCATATCCCCCACCTTGAGCATTCACATCTGCTCCTTTCTCCAGAAGAAGCCTCACCATTACTTCATCGTCCCCAAATGAAGCTGCTTGGAGAGCACTTCCATATTTCCCACCTTCAGCATTCACATTTGCTCCTTTCTCCAGAAGGAGCTTCACAATGGCTTCATTTCCCCATCGTACAGCTGCTTGAAGTGCATTTCCATATTCCCCACTATGAGCATTCACATCTGCTCCTTTCTCCAGAAGGAGCTTGGCAATAGCTTCATTTCCCCATCGTAAGTAGTCTGTTTGGAGAGCATTTCCATATTCCCCACCTTGAGCATTCACATCTGCTCCATTCTCCAGAAGGAGCTTCACAATGACTTCAGTTCCCCATCTTAAAGCTGCTAGGAGAGCATTTCCATATTCCCCACCTTGAGCATTCACATCTGCTTCTTTCTCCAAAAGAAGCTTCACAGCAGCTTCATTTTCCCCAAATGAAGCTGCTTGGAGAGCATTTCCATATTTCCCACCTTGAGCATTCACATCTGCTCCTTTCTCCAGAAGGAGCTCCACAATGGCTTCATCCCCACATCGTAAAGCTGCTTGCAGGGCATTTCCATATTCCCCTCCCTGAGCATTCACATCTGCCCCTTTATCCAGAAGAAGCTTTACAATGGCTTCATGTCCCCAGTGTGAAGCTGCTTGGAGAGCATTTCCATATTTCCCACCTTGAGCATTCACATCTGCTCCTTTCTCCAGAAGAAGTTTCACAATGGCTTCATTTCCCCATCATAAAGCTGCTAGGAGAGCACTTCCATATTCCCCACCTTGAGCATTCACCTCTGCTCCTTGATCCAGCAATTCCCCAGCAACTTTAATGAGGCCCCTCAAACACACAACATACAATGGATCTGCAATGTTTCTATCTGGTTTCATACTCTACATCATAGTGATGTATCCAGTGGATATATGGCCCACTTTTGCTGTCAAGAAACTTGACAAAAATCCTCAAATCTGTAGGTTTTTCTACAGAAGCTGCATGTCTAGTCCAGTACCTTACTGCATATTCACCCAGCTGATATCTTGTTCTTTCTATTTTCTCTTCAGTACCATTTCTACAGTGCATCCAATATATTATACAGGATTGTGCCAAAAACTCATGTGCCAGTTGGTCATTGACATAGAATTGGGAATTAGTGCTAGTGCACTGCACGGGTTAGGCGGGTTGCCACGGGTGATGGGTATGGGTATGGTGGGTATGGGTACGGGTAGAAAATTTTGAACCCAAGCCAACCCGTACCCTTACAGCTGCACCCACAGTTAACTCTAAAAAAAATCAGAATGCGCCAATTTTGTTCATAAAACGATTGATATTTTTGTACATTAGATATCTTGTAATAGATTGCAATATTTTCCCTTTATGGAGCCATGTAAATGAGTGGAAAACTGAGTCATAATAAATGATTCTTTCTCAATAATCACCAAACAGAACTATAATCCATGTATAAACAGGTGGAGGTCTTTAGACAAATAATTTCCTATAATATCAAAGAGTATTTTATGTTTATTGTCACGAACTGTATCAATCCTTTTTCCTCCATCGAGACCCCAGACACAGTATTACTTCACCATCGAACCATCATCACAGAAGCCTGGAGTCAAGGCTGTTCAGATCAGAAGATAGAAGCACTGGAAGTCACCTCGGTTACCACATCTGCTTCTCACATCAGTTACCTTGTTCTTTCCTTTGTTCCCTTCCATCAGACAACTCACAGCCTT
>ML179057.1:107853-181710 GCA_004369135.1 Dendrothele bispora CBS 962.96 | reverse complement strand
AATTAGTGCTGATTTGATCTATAAGAAACTCTTTTACAGATGGGTGTGCCAATTGCAAATGTTTCTCTGAGCTACTCCAGTCATAATCCATATCAATGACCTTCACTAGCATTGATGGAATCACTTTCTGAATACTACACTCCAACCCAGGTGTACAATCTTCCTCAGAAAACTTCTGCCTTTCAACGTCAATTGCCAAAATTTCTGAGGCCATCTCAATGGTCACTGATTCAAATGAGAATAATATCCATTGCAGAATACATTTGGCATCATCCTTATGATTCTCATCAATCCTTTCTAAAGCTTGTTGGTAAGTGTCTACCAAGGTTTTTGGGAGTTTTTGGAGAGCTGCTTGAATGGCTTTCCTAGTACCAATATTTTTCAACACTTCAAGTTGGCAATCCACCCACTGAATTCTTGATTATAGTTAAGTCAGTCATATACTTGTCATTATCTAAAGCAATTTTACTTACTGTCCATGGGCTCCAATCATTAAGCTTCCTTTAATCTCATCCTCTATGTTCTTAAATAGCCTTGCATTCTGAACTAAGAAACTTTCTATATGCTTCTCAATATCCTCAATTCTTCCTTCCTTATCCAATGAGATCTTAGTATCTACACTAAACTGGGGACCAGTAAAATACTGTGACATGGGATGTCGGCATGAAATCATGATATGCATCTGTCCCAACTGCAACATTGTCTGAATAAATTCAGCTACTTTTTTCCCCTCCAAGCATTCATCCATTGCATCTAAAATGATGTCTGTTTCTCCTGAGAAGGTACTAGCTAGTTCTAGAACTACCTTTTGCATATCACTGACAGATACATTTTTGTTACCTATCCCATGTTGATCAAACAGATTCCTGAGAGTAACCTGATTAAAATTGTTGTGTGTGCCCATCTCACTCAAAAGATTAGCAACCAGTCCTTTGTAAGTGGTTTTGGCTTTGCTAGCATCCAGTGTGTCAAAGTAATGATAGAATACTTCTTGATGTTCTTTCTTCAAGCAGGTTATGACATTTGTGCTAAATAAATTAGTGAATACCATCATCTTCTGATTATTCAAAGAGCACCAACCATAAAAATGTCTTTCCCGATCCAGCTAGAAAGTTTTCAGTGTTAAGTTTTCAATCTATACCCAAGCTAACAAACCTTGGCCCTGTAACCACAGAATACCTCCATTATTTTTCCACTGGTGAAATCTGGCATCATTGACCAGCCACATTCCTGTATCCTTTGTTCTTTTATCACATGCATTAGTGTAGTTCGAAGATGAGTCTGGAGCGGCAAGCCATTCTCGGATCTTCTTGATATTGAATTCTACACCAAAGTGGACATTAGTTATGAGGTGCTATGCTCAAGAGTTTTTTTTTACCTGAAGGTGGGCCATAGTTGACATGTTGATCTCCTTTGACATTATTTACAGTCCCAATGATGTTGTCCTGGCCATTTTTGAACATACTGTTTCCAAAGTAAAATAAGTTATACGCATTATCCATAGTGTAAAAACAGTAATACCTAACATATGGGTTTCTTGTATCACCAGTTGCGGAGTCTCGATTGCTCATTGTTAGCCACGTAATTCAGATTTGATGTCAATGTTGTTGAGACAGCTTGGTGGTGCGCAGAAGCGAGAAGATTATCCAAATGCATGTGACTAGGTGATTTATACTGTCAAGAATTAAGGTTTGGACGACTCGGAAAGATCCTCACTTTCCAAACTTTAAATTCTGTTCATTTTTTCCCGGTCTCATTCATAACAACTTCTCGGTTTCACTCATTAAGTGATTTACCAGTCTCACTCACAACCAACTTCCCAGTCTCAGGGACACATGCAACTAAATTCTACCAATTACTTCTAAAGAGACAAGCTGTGGGCAAGATAAGATAGACATGATAAGACAAGATAATACCCTTTGTATCTTGCGAGTAGTCCAGGAAGTTGGTTGTGAGTGAAACGTTGGTTATGATTCTTATGAATCCTAACTCCCGCAACCAGGGCATCCCCGACTCCCAGATTCTCAGAGAAAACGGAAGTAGCCAAAATACCTAGTGACAGCAGACAGCCATCAGCCTCATTTGGCGAGCCGAGTCAAGCCGAGGAGAAGATGATAGCTTTTGATCGAAACACAGATAGACATCAAAGACTATACACTCGCCGTGAATTTTTGGACCAGACCAGCTCGACTAGTCAGCACTGGTAGCTTTTGACTCTCGTTTAGCATGTAGATTGCGTGCATCACGACCTTTTTGTGTTCGTTGTATGCCAAATATATGTTCACGGTGTTCGTGACTTTGTGGACGCGATTAGCCCTTGATAGTACGGATGCTGATTTTTTTTTTACTGCTCTCGGCTTTGCCGCTAGCTGTTTTACTCGTAAACTATCCACTTTTATTACCGCTACCATAAGTAGTGGGTGTTACACCAATTTGCAAGTTCTCGATCGTTTGGCAGACAAATGGATTTTTGGTTCCGGTCCGCCTCTTCATCCATTGCGGCCTGGTGCGAACTTGCCTTTGTGGGTATCATTTATGTAAGGAACCTTACATTCCCTACACTGTCACTGACCCCTAACATCACTCACTCTCACTGCGACTTCCGCCTTACCAATACTGTTTTATCTGTCGCTTTTACTCAACAACATATGAGTATATTGCCGAGTGATTGAGGAAAAAATAGTCATCCAGTTTATTGCCAACTAATTGAAATGATTGGAAATGGTGATGTTTTTAGTCAAACGAAGGTTCGTTAGGCTTAGTAGTGTCGTGTGAATGGAAGGTATTGACAGAACTAAATAGAGAGAAGTAGGATTGCAAACCAGAGGTAAGAGATGAACATGGAGTGTAATGCCGAGTGATTGGAGAGAAAGATATTCGAACCAGGATTCATTAAGCCTGATAGTACTGTTGACATCGGGAGTAATGAAATGTCTATATGGGAAGACGATATGGGTAGAGTAATTATAAGTGTGCCATTTCCAATCCTTCGAAGTGTGGTCTCGGTGTGATTTTGAGTTGATGAGGAGGCATGTCTGACAGAGGGGCTTATGGAGTGGGTAGAGATTACTTTACCTCTCATTTCAAGTTGTCGCTCAGACGTTTGCTGAAAAGAGAAAGAGAGTCGAACAAGGATTCGTTAATCCTGAGAGTATTGCTAGTATTTTGGGGACGTTGTTTGCTACTTTAGATTTAAAACTGATTGAAAGGGAAAGAGAGTCGAACACTGAGGTTTCATTAATCCTGAGAGTATCCATGCTTCCAGCTTGACTGTAGTTCGAGGTAGCGGGCAGTGCCGCGCCAGCAGGCCCTTCCGATTCTTTTGGAGAAAAGTAGATGTATGCATGCGATCAAGCTCGCAAAAAAAAGGAATTATTCCTTCACGCAAAGATTTTTGAAAAGTAGGACTTCAACGCCTCTGGCTGAAACATCAAAGCACCGATATAACCATCAGGTCGAACCATAACAACAGATATCTCGCTTTCAGAGACGACGTAGCCCTTGTACGCATGGCCATCGCGATCAAGGAGAACATAATTGGCTGGCGAAGAGGCGGTGGTGGTGGTAGAATTTCAAGGATGCACAACAGCTGTCTGGATCGAACCTTTGGAGTAGGCTGTCTTTGTCGCCAGTATCGCATCGACTTCTTCTGCAGGTCGCTCCCCAGCAAATGTGATCACAATATGAGACGAAGGCTTGAACATGTCGAAGAATGTTAACGCGTCCTTATCCTTCGATACCTCAGCGCTCGATGATATTTTCACCAGCCCAGGAGCATCAGGTGCTCGATCTCCAGCCCGCACGCTTCCATCGTCACCGGAACGGTAAGGATCAGAAGTTTCCTCTGCCTCGGTGTATTTCTGGTCAATAACAACCGGACTGCCTCTATAATTCATTCCAAACTGCTTGAGTTCGTTTCCTCGAACCCATCCATCTCGTCCTTGGGAACCGAACGTCTTGTGGAAAAGCTCGGTCGTTTTGTTGAGCATGGTGGCAATGATGGGTAGACGTTCATCGGAGTAAGAATCCAAAAGGGAGTGGGGTGCGAGACCTAAACAAGGGATAGTTTCCAGCCGAGGTTGAAGCAGTCCTGTACACCAGCGCGATTTTGAAAGTACGCTGTATGTATATCAAAGAGTGTAAAAATCCCCGGACTTAGACCATTGACATCGACCATCACGACACCAGGAGCAGCAGTGAAGAGGAAAGAGCAACAACGCGTGGCACAGCAGCACGCGTATAGTCATATGATATACTGGATATGGGCCCGGGACCGATTGCGGAGGGAATCCTATGCTATCCTATGCCGTAGGGTCCCACGGGCTCTTCGGGATTACGCTTAATGTACCCAAAATGCGGACAGGATGTTCCTGTCCAGAACATTTAAAATGTTCCCGATCGGAACATCGTCAAGAACATTTTCGGTACATTTAAAATAATCCGAAAATGTTCCCAGTCGGAACATTAACGAGAACATTTAAAATAATCTTACAATATTCTCAAAATGTTCTCCTCCGGAGTAGTCGTTCTTGCCCGTAGTGGGAATCGTTCCTTACTTTCGTTGAATGTGGCTATGCCATACTAGACACTATCCCCTTTAGGCATCCGGTCAAGTGTGGCAACTCAGCGCGCGTCATTTAAATTACCAAAGGTTTACGGCCTCGTAACGCGGAGCGATGACCTATATCTTTCATGCAGCTTTTTGTATTTTGGCACAGGTGTATGTCCTCATGTTCACCACTTGCAGGACTCTGAGTCTCTGACCACCTTATGCTGTACTCATGAAGTTCTTTGAATTTACCTTGTATTTCCTTCATGTTTACTTAAACATCAAGTAGATGTGGGCCATTGCTTCATGTGGCAAATATGAGGCCCAGACATCTTTAATCTTATTGGAAAAACCAAAGGTGCTATGATTTAAGCGCCCTTGAATCTTCCCAGTACTAAATGAAGTAAGTACCTGGGAACTTCTGTGATCAAGTTTAGTAAGGATGGGTCCCTAAAGGGTCTCGTAATGTGTTATCCTCACCTTTATAGAATGCATGTCTTTTATTATTCCTTACCATTTCCCTTTCATATTCCTCATAGACAGAACATGCTTCAGCCTGAGTAGTATGTAGACAAGAGGATTCTTTGTATTTAAGATGAGCTAAGACCTCAGGTCCTCAGCTCAACTTTCCAATTCATACCTTAAAGTCTTACTTTAAGGACTCTTTGAGTCTTATCTTCTAAGTCATCTCAAACCTTCATCTTTGACAAAGGCTCTTGATACTTAGAAACCCAGAACCCACAAACGTCAGCATTGAATCCTTAAAGTATGGCTTTGGTCATAATAGCAACTGGCACAGCCGAAAGCCCAGAGTTTGTTTTGGAGTAGAGCAAAGCCTTTGGAGGCGTAAATACTTGCAATTGGCTGTAGGTACTCCTGTGAGTGAGCTTGCTAAGACTGCAAACTTTCAGTGCCGACCAAGTGTAGATATGACTTCCTGGAAATGTGAGCATACTTGCAACTACTTGGACCTTTCCTGTGATCACAAAAATGTCAGGTTTTTTTTTGGTATTTCTCAACTTTTGAGGGACTGCTTGAGGTCATGTGGGTGTTTTGTTAGTCATGGCATAGAGTCAAGCCCAGGTGTAAAAATTGGGATGGTTATTTAGAAATTAGGTTAGAGATATGCAAACTATACCTGGGTTTGGATTTTTTGGGCCATTCTGGCTACAGATCTATCAATAATTTTCTTTGAAACTGCTAATGATTATTTGTAGGTTCTCCTTAATCAAGGCTTTGATATAAGCCCTTAAGTGTAGGAATTGCATGGTTCATTCTGGAGGTGTGCATAATATGTCCTGGTTTTTGGTCTTTTGTCTATAGGTCTATCAATAAAATTTTTTTGGGACTAATGGAGGTCCATGAGTAAAAGCTTCATAATCAGGGCTTCAACTTGAGCCTCTAAGTGTAGAAATTGGATGGTTGGTTCTGGAAATATGCCCAAAACATCTAGTTTTTTCTGTTTTTTTTCTAAGTGTTTTGTACATAGGTCTATCAATAAATTTTTCTGGGACTAATGGAGGCTGTGGGTAGGTTCCACTCAATCAGGGCTTTGATTTGTGCACCCAAGTGTACAAATTGGATGGTTGAATCTAGAGATATGCACAAAACATCCGGTTTTTTCTGTTTTTTCTTTTAGGTTTTTGTACATAGGTCTATCAAGAAATTTTTCTGGGACTACTGGAGGCTGTGGGTAGGTTCCACTCACTCAGGGCTTTTATTTGTGCACTCAAGTGTACAAATTGGATGGTTGAATCTAGAGATATGCACGAAATATTTGGTTTGTTGATACTTATATCAAAAAAAAGCAACAGTTCTGGGGCATGTCGGGGTCCTCCTGGGAGCTGTGAGGAAGGGAAAAGCAAGACATGGCCATGTTGTAGTGGCTAAACATTGCCAGTACTCATGTAAGTAATAAGAAATCGCGACTCACAAGTCCATGCAGCGGCGCGGCACATGTAACTGACATGGTCACATGACCATTTGGAGCGGAGCTTCAATTATTTGTTTATTAACAGCCTTCTCGCCGCGTCGTCTCTTTACTTCACTCCACCACCTGCATCGCTGCAGACCCCCGCTGCCCATCAAGCTACTTTCACTGCCCTCCCTCTACTGTCCTCCTTTTCACTGATATGGCCAAGCCTTCTTGTGGTCTGGTAGGTAGTCTTTTCATTGCTATCAATGTTATGCTGTGCTTCTTTGACGTGTTGTCCCCTTATTGAAGTGTATTTGAAGGTGTCGTCACGTGCTAGGTATGTTTCTCCATCTCTGGAGTCCGTCGTTTCTAAGTTGTAGTGGTTAGTCCATTGCCTTTCTTTTGACATTGTTGTGGAGTTTTTCCTGTGGTAATTTTTATGCATTGATATAGTCCACATTGTATGTACATTATGTTTGTGTAGAAATAGAAACATTTTTGCCAATTGTATATCACTCAGGATGGATACTGTATTGAACTGTAATGAACTGTAATGTTAGACCTCTTATGGACCCAACATTATGTTTATTCTGTATTGGGCTTTACATTGTGTTGAAGCTGTTGTGGACTCAACATTATGTTTATTCTGTATCAAGCTTTACTCTATGTTAGATCTGTTGCAGCCTTAACATTACATTGTTAAATAACATAATGACTTGTAAGCACAGATCTGTTCTGATTGGACCTTTCAAGGAAAGATCTGTGCTTGTAGGACATCATGGTCAAACCTTCACAGATCTTTTGCATGAGGGCAGATCTGTTCTTAACTTTGGGCTTTTGCTGATGGGACTTGTGTGAGGGTTTTCATGCATGATTTGGCCTCTTGTCGCTGTCTGTAGCAATCTGCAACACTCCTTCAAGATGGTATTCCCATGGTTGTGCAGCTTCCCCGTTTTGCCTGAAATACCACCTGTGCCTGAAAAATATTCACTGACATCGTTCAACAACATCTAAAATCACCAAATTTTGATAGAAGGTAACTGACATGTGACATTATCGTACGTTGTAGGCCTTTTAGTGTAAAATGTACTTCATTGGTAGAGAATTGCTTGATACCTTAAGGTGTGCAGCTTCCTGATATGAAATAGTAATCTGTCAGTTTATCCTGTCCTTACTCTACTACACCGGACGGAATCACCATGGAAGTTGCGTTGCAACTTCCGCAATGGAACCCATAGGGAACCTGACACGGACCTGACAAGTCCATCATGTGTTCTTGCCTCATGTTGATGATGATAGCCATTCTATTTTTGTAGTGTAACAAATCTCTTGTATAGTACATTATAGGTGTCATAGATGTTAATATCAATGCAATTCTCTCTTATTGTAAACCAGATACATAGCAGAATTGTTTCCCAAAAAAAAAAAAAAATACACATCCTGAGTCCACACAAGCGGAACAATGTTGGTGGTCAAAGGATCTTGAAGAGCTGCTTAGTAATTTGTCACACATGTGAACCGGGGAAAGGTCCGGGATTAGCCCGTCTATTGTTAAGGATATAAGGTAATTCTATACATGTTATAATTAGACTGGACAGGACATGACAGGTTCCCTGTCGGGTTCCATTGTGGAAGTTGCATCACAACTTCCACGGTGATTCCGTCCGGTGTACTAGGGAAGTGCCGACTGCATTGGCTCCAACCTTGCTTGCGCCGAATCTGATGTGAAGTGCAGAGTGCAATGGATTTTCACCGCCATTTTTTCACGCAATCTTCTAGTGTGCCGACTTTGATTAAACGGTTTCCGCACAAATCAATCCTGTCCTACAATCTAATCATATCTATCCCTGAATAAATCACTGCACACAAATTCTCTTTCTAGGGTCACACTCATTATTCATCCCATCCTCACCACTGAACCTCTTCAAGGTCTTAGCAATGACGAGCAAAGAAGGCATCAGGCTCCGGTGGAAAACGATTTTCGCAGACACAATATCTGCACAAAAGTTGTCAATTTTATTCTGAGCATCTACTTCATGGTGCAGAGTAAAACATTGCCCGCAACAAGACTCACACCAACTTGAATATTGGACACATAGCCTTCAGGTGCAATTAAAAATCCTTCTGCATTGAACGCTGGAAGAGGGACAACCTCATGTGAGTGAGAGAAAAGTAGTTGGGAGCTGCAAAAGATAAAACCAATTGAACTGTATGTCTGTAGGCCGAAGAGAGCAGAGCACAACATGCAGAAGGTGGCAGCCATAGATCCAAAGAAAACAACTGACAAAAATGCAAAAGAAGGAACCAAAACCATTGTAACATTCCCCAGACACGACGAGTGTAACAGCTGTGGCGAGAGAAGTTTGAAGGTCACAACCTGAAACGGGAGCATCTGAATGCCGACACAGGCCGACATGGAGCAACGGGGGGTACACAGGAAGGCAGAGATAGGGATTTGGTGTGATTGTGAGTTGCCGTTGGTCATTGACGGTGAAAAATCAAAAGAGTGCGAGCCTTCAATCAAGGGAAGAATCGGGCTCGAGAAATTTAAAGGATTAATCAAACGGGAAGTAAAGCACTGCAGCAACATCAGACCCCATTAGAGCTCAGATGTTTGATCGTGAGTGACGGAAAAGACAAAAGGAATTGACCTCACAAAGGACTGAAGACATACAAAAGAAACGAGCATACAGATGACTGAAGAAGGGCAGTGAAATGTATTTGGTCTTATTTGCAACAGAAGGCGTTGCAGGCTTTGGCATTATTTATTTGGGAGTGTGGGCACGTGAATAAGAGTGTGGAGAGACCTAGCAAGCAAGGTAATGTAGAAACAAACCTTCGAGTTCAGATCATCCAAAACCAAAAAGTTTTGTGATGTGAAGGATGTCCTCTACCGTACAAAGTCCCAGCAGCCAAGATCAGGATTGTCAACGTCAAAGATGGAGGGTACCGAAACAGCAGAACAGCAAGTAGCGTGGGAAGGTGAGGATGCCTTGTGGCTTGACGAGCCATCGGACTCTGAGGGCATGTATGCTGGTTTTTCGTCTAGCTTATTCAAGCTACTGGAAGCTGTAAAGTTTAGTTAATTCAGACTCGTTTGAGTTTGTCTCACTGATCGTTTGCAGATACCAAGGTGGAAAGACATGTTCAGGTGGCTTCCACCAGACAGAACTTGTTGTTCCCGGACATGATCATGACTATTCTATGAGTCGCATAAGTGCATTCCTTGCCCTGGAGTAAATGTATGCTAGTATCTTCTGTAGTTATCTAGGGACGTGGCTGCCAGGAGGGATTTTTCTCGCTTTGCTTTAAAGTCACGCGTGTTTTAAACTAGTGTTGCACGTGACTCACTCGTGACTCGGCCTCGACTCGTCCATGACTCGAGGTTTTTTGCACAAAAAAACCACATTAAATCCTACTTATTAGGGCTCGTCAGAAAGGGAGAAAAATTCTCTATCTACTGATCATATTTTTATATTTAATAAAAGAGCCGGTGAAGAGCAATACCCTTTAAACACCCAAATGACTCGTGACTCGGGCAAAATGACTCGGAAGCTCTCCAACACAACGAACTGCTTGTATACTGCCCAATTGTATTTTTAGAATAATAAAATACACTGAACTATGATATGAGTTCCAAGAAATCGCTGGAACGTTCACCATGCGCAAAAAGAAAATCTGCGACTCGAGTCACGTGCAACACTATTTTAAACTGTTACAGCTACTTATTTTTACGAGGCCCTTTTAGGCCGAGTTAACTTACAACGACCTCCAGACCCGTGGGAAGGGCGCATATGTTCACGGTCACAAGATGACCGGATGTCGGCACTTTCACTACAGCCGAGCCGGTGTGTACCCTCTCGCCGAGTCGGACAAGTCCAGCAGAGTTTGAAAATAGGTAACATGGGCGCTAGGACAAGTCTGGCGGAATTCAAATGGATAGCAGTATCTTCGCGCCCGTTCAAAATTGAGGACTTGCCCACGCAACAGAGAAAAGGGAACAGGAAAGAAAAGAAAGAAGGGAATAAAGAATAAAGGAAACAGAAGGGAAAAGTCTGCCAAAATCTGTACTTAGTTTGCACTTTGCAGAAACCATTGTATATCAACGAAAAACCAATACCATTGAAGGTCAGTGTTTTTGTAGTGTATGTAATGATTCATCAATTAAATGGGTGGGGAATGGTGCATGACATGGAACCTCAGACATTGGCCCAGCAAACAAGTTCAGTGATGGTGTACTACACCTTGATAAAAATGGGTTCATCAAAAACTCCTTATGACTTGTTCCCAATTCCCCTGTTCCTTTAATTCCATCACTGTTCAATTGCATTCATACTTCATAGTGGCAGGAAAAGAAAGAAAAGGGGGGGAGGAAGGAAAGGAAAAAAAGGGAGAGGAGAGAAAAGAATGCAGGTTTAACATTCATTATTTGAAGTTACTTCTGAGTTACCACCCACTCAGTGTGAGTCATATTTACCTCTTAGAGTTTAGATAACCAAATTGGACACATCAGTAGTATCAAGTTGAAGTATAACACATGGTATTTACCCAGGAGTTTGAACTTGAAAGTTATATGTAGTAACCCCATATGAAGCAGAGATTACAGCCATTTGCAAAAAGAATGAGGTTCATGAGTTGTCATTGAAGAGAAACAATCTTCTTTGGGTTTGTGTTACAATTTCTTAGATTGTAGCCACTTCATTTTCTTCACAAAGAATCCACCTTTCCACAATGAAAGAAAAACAGTATCCCAGTCAAACAAGAAAAAAAATCAATGAAAATGGTACACATCAAAGAGTAACCACAATGCATGGCATGATTTGGAATTCTAATAATTGGAGTTGTCCATACAATGCTATTTTTACAATTTTGTTCAATCTTTGGTAACAAGATCAAGGAAGGTGGGGCCCATTTTAATGAATTTGACAGCTCTTCTGAGTGAGCTTATAACTTATTTACCCAACAACAGCAGACTTTGGAACAAGGTCATGATATCATCCTGAAGAAAACTTCACAATTCAGATGCAGATACAGATGCTACCCGGGAAGCGAAACGCGCTAGCAATTTCGCATTTGCAGCTCGAAATATTGATGGATTATTTTAGATCTTTTTTTTTTTCTTGCCCTTCGTAATCTGTTCTTCAAGTTAAAAAAAAGATTTGAGAGATTCGGGCTTCATATGATAGAGATATGGACGAAATATTTTTTGGACGAAAAACATGTCAAAACCAGGGAAGCGAAACACCCGGTTTTGGCTGTTTTTTGACCTCAGTGTCAAATCTCAATGAAGTAGATCAACACAGAGACCTTGTAAACCCCCCTCTCAGCATCTCACGGAGTGGGTTTTTGTCTGGTTTTGACTTTTGGCTGCAAACAATATTTTCTTATTTCTCTAGGTGTGGGAAATTCTATCCAAATTTGGACATTTTGCTTCCCGTTTAGCATCTGTAATTTTTCATATGGCCAGATTAGTGGGCATATTGACATTCTTGGATTTGTAATTTATAGTTCTATGTATCAGCTATGCAAAAGATTGAGTGAATTTCCCCTAGATTTGGACTCTCAGTCCAGCACAGTACTAAGTACACCTTGTGATATATGTTTATGTTTATCCAGACAGTGTGCATCTGGATTTCAATGACCTTATTATGTCCAAGGTTGGTTCCATAGAGAGTGAATGCATTACAACAGTGGTTTGCACCAATATGTGCAGCTTTTATTGGATGAAGACCCATCTTCTGTATTTCAATATTTATGATGGTTATACAGTGAAAGCAAGCCAAAAGATATTTCTTGAGCAACCTGATAAAAATTGTCAGATTTACTCTCAAAGTGATTACATACTTTGGAGGTTATCACTTTACATGTTGATTTAGTTCTTCATTATGGACATGTGTCTCACAGGTAACACCATGATAATACATAGAACCAGTAGCACCCTTAAATGTATTGAATACTGTAGAAGATCACATTTTAAAAACAGCTGATAATGGAGGTCCCAGGGAAAATAATGATTGGTGCATTGTGTATTAAGGATTGAAGAGTATGAAATCATACAGCTTCTACTACTGTGGCAATGCCATGCTCTAACACCATCTGCACTGTACTAATCTAATGAGAATCACTATAACTCACTAAAAAGGGAGGGCCTCGTATCTTGCCATGCAAAGCAATGGCACCTTTCCCCAGTCATAACGTTAGACCAGTTTTGTTTTTTCCCACTCACGATTTTTATTTACTTGTGGCGTTGAGCCAAACAAAACGTGATCAGAAACGTCATACAAAGCAGCCTGTCAGACTCAGAGAGTGAGACGGCTTTAGTACACAAAGCCAAACATAATGGTTCACTCAAACTCAGCTCCACAAGTAAATAAAAATCGTGAGTGGGAAAAAAACAAAACTGGTCTAACGTTATGAAAATAGCTGTTAAAAACTACCCCCGCTCTAGACCTGGAACTTTTTCACTGTTCCTAACTCAGAGGGGGTTTTTCCCGCAACCCTAATGAGCGACCTCTATCTTAACTTTTTATAAGATACACAAAACATATATGACGAGAAATAACAACCTTAGCTTTGCAACATAAATTAAAATATTAGAATATTTAGAATATTTACATATCCTCCTATCAATCTGCGTTCGGCGGTGTACCCGGAACTGAACCAGCTCCGTAATCAAATCTCGGCGTACTAGCACCACTTTCTCTTCTTGGCGTTGCAAATCCACTCCTATGAGGTTCATCAAAGAACCTTACACTTCTGGCAGGACTTTGCTCCCTGCTCGACAGAGCCGAAGAAGGCATAGATTGCATTCCTCGAATGGAGTCCAGCCTACTCTGTCTAGGTCGAGGTTGTAGTCGGGAAGGACAGGAATCACCCGGGACAATAGACGTTACATTCGGTCGTGTTCTACCTCTATTCTCTTCTTCGACATCAGGTGCAACCTTCGGTCGTCCGGCCTCGGTGTCAGCTTGAGTTTGAGAGCGCGAGCGGACCACATGAGTAGCAGACGTGAGCCCTCTTCGGGTACTGTTCCTTTTCCCTTTTGACCTGGTAGACATTCTGGTCTTGGCTGTTTTAGATTTCGAGCCAGACCCCGACGAATTCGACACCGTGATTACCGAGTTTAACATTGGTTCAGACCGATCCGAGGCCCACCCCTCGTCGTCATCGTCGTCGCCAAGCGAAACGACTGCTTGATTGACGGAGCAGGGATGGTCGCTTCGTCCTCCAGAGTGCTCGTTCCATCGGTTCGCTACACCTGACATTCCTTCCTTGACCTCTTCTTCAAACCGCTTCGCCTTGTGTTCTAACCACGCCAGATATTCTCGTACTTCTCTTCGGACAGTCTCTCTACTTGAGCCTCGGAAGAATTTCCTCTCGTGCTCGTGGGCGTCGCCAGTGACTCCATCCTTTCCCTTATCCTCGTACCCTTGCTCAGCTTTGGACTCGGCCGAGCTCTTAGCGGATTCCGCCTTGTCTTCTTTTGGCCCACGGTGTGAATAGTGAAGGTCGAAGTGAGGAAGGGAAGAGCGACTCAAGTGAGGTAGATGAGGTAAATGCAAGTTACTCCCCCCAGAGTGGTGACTGGGATAGAACCAATCCCTAATCACCTCGACCTCGACCTCTTCTCCAGGTCCTCTTCGGCGCTCGATGATACGATGAGGTCCTTCCTGCCATTCGTCAATCGTCTCTCCAGCCTCCGGTAGCGGTAAGTCTGTTGGGGTGCTCTGACCGTTTGCACTGACGTGCAAAGGTCTGTCATGAGCCATGACACAACTAGTCGATCTCAGGGCACCCTCTTCCATAGACTGAGAATCCGCATCCAACATGCTATCTCGGAAACTACTCGCGTCATGTTTCTCTGCTTCCCCTCGTTCTGCTCTGTCTATTCCATCTCTTCCCGCTTCCGTATTGCCTAAATGCTCGGGGTCTTTGTTAATCACAATCTGGTCGCCTCTGGTTACATGTCTAGCCTGAGTTGCCCACTCCGCTCCTGAATGACCGCCATGCGTAGTGTGTCTCGAAAACGTTCTCGTGTGAAGGCGACGAGTCAACGAAAAACTAGGAATCGACAGTCCATGAATCGCAACCGAGCACACGACCATGAACGCGCAAACCGGTTGTATAACTCTCGCAAGCAAACGCGTTTGAGCTAGAGCAGCGTCATCAGTGGTCGTAGTAGCCTGCAGTGCGTCGATATGGTCGTTCAAAATCCCAGCCGCCAAAGTGCTGATGAACACTGCGCCAACTCCAATAGGTCCAAAATGACCCGAAAAAACAGCTTCTCGAAACGTTTTGATGTCAGGAATCCACCTGTACAAAGCGATGACGATGGGTAGACGTTTTAACAAGAGCACCAAGATAGCGATAACGACCAGTCTCCAGACTTCCAACGTCAACTCCTTGTTTCCAAACGCTCCGAAAGGCATCCATGCTCCTACATAGACGAAACTAGCGATGTTGAAAAGTAAATCGATGACGCTGGAGAAAACGGCTTCTTCCGTCTGTTTGTTGAAAAAACCGTCCCATGCAAAAGCACTGCCGCAAGAAAAAGCTGCGAGAAGGTCGTCCGAGCCAAGAATAACGACGATGCCGACGGTGAGCATAGCTAATGAGACGTATTGAGCAACAGCAGAGTGACGGTCGACGAGGTCATGTCGTTCGCAGAACCTCATAAGGTAGCGGAACGAAGCGCCAATAACAGAACCCAAAATGACGCCGAGAATAATCTGGTCTGGAGCGTAAGGAGGGGCGTAAGCGTCAGAACATGGTACAAAGAAAGACTACGAGTAACTCACACAACCATAACAACAATATCCAGTCTCTCATCGCAGCACCGACAGATCCGTCCATAATGAGGTATAATGAAAGAAACAAGAAAGGATATGCTGCTCCATCATTACAACCGCACTCTGACGCCAGCAAGTGCCGGACATGAGCCGGAACGTGTTTGTCGGCGTACTTACCACCAACTACGGCTGCAGCAAGTATAGGGTCCGTTGGTGATAGACAAGCAGCGATACATAACGCGGAAAGGAAGGTGAGCCCGGGGACAAGAGCGTAAATGAAAGCCGCGGCGACAAGCCATCCCTAAATAAAATTTGCAAGGAAAAAAGTCAGATTTCATAGCAAAACAATTTGTGGAATGATGGAGAGCGACTCACCCAGGCCATGACGGGTCCCAACATGAAAAAAAGACTTTTCCAATGACGCTTGACATATGTCATGGGCAATTCGACTCCAATGGCAAAAACGCCAATAGCGAGCACCACTCTTGTAAACTCGAGTGTGATAGCATTGACTGTCGCGTCTGATCCATCTCCCCATCCCCGCGGATTAAATATGTTGATTCCGTAAGGACCGATGATGACACCGAAGAGAAAGGCCCAGCAGGCTTCGCCAATGTACAATTTCTCGCGGAGGAAGAGGGAAAACATTCCGAAGAGAACGACGAATCCTCCCAGGCATAAATAGGTAAGGTGAGGGGTAGATACCTCAAACTGAACAGAAACGACGAGTTGAGCATGTTTGGTTAACGAGAAAGATAGAGAGCGTACTGGCTGAAATGTCATGTGCCCAACGGCCAAAGTATGCCCAAACTTCTGGCGGAAACTCTGTGTCTGGTTTGGAACGCAATGGTGGTGTTCGTCTAGGAGTACGAAGAAACAAGAATACCAAAGACAACGTTGGAATATACAGAGGCAATGCCCAAACTTCTAGCGGAAACTCTGTGTCTGGTTTGAAGCGCAACGGTGGTGTTCCTCTAGGAATACGAGAAAACAAGAATACGGAAGAAAACGTTGGAATATACAGAGGCAAGGTAACAGCCCAATCAACTTTTTATGCTGGGGCATGTTAGCAGCGAGGAGTCAGACTTTCGGGTGACCGAGGAATTGGAACTTTGCAGATAGTCGGAAGCTTGAAAGCTGCGTGCGGCTGCGAGCACCAACTAGCCGTTATTAATGACACTCGGCAAGCGTGTTCATGGAACGTAGGCGTATTTACCTCTGAAGCTCGAAGCTTCGACATCGGTGGCTTTGAGGAGCAAAAAGTCTTCAGAAGCCTTTCAACAGTCTACTTATACACACCGTAAACTGTCAGCGGGATTCCTACGTTTCTAGGTCAGTAACAACTTTGGTTCAGGATGATCAGGTTAAAGACGCACGTTCGAAGTTCGAATCTTTTCGAACACTTTTCACATCTGATAGCATGTCTCTTTCGCACTCTTGACAGCCATATCAGCAGTCCTTTCTCCCGAACCCGATGCACATCCTATGAAGTGACGGCTGGAAACCGCGTGAGGAGCTCTGGTCAACCGCGAAAAAGGACCCAAGTGGTATGATCGGAAAACAGAAAGCAAAGCTTCATTACTTGTGAAGATAGAAAAGGCCGTATCCAGTCATGAGAATAGCCAAATTTTTGACCCGGTACCGCGACGCGGCGACGTGAGCGTAGAGCGTAGGTTTTTATTTGGCAAAGGCCTGTCGTTGTTTGTACACTTCTCTTCTTTACATAAATCCGAGTCACAATTCTAGAGCCACTGACTGGCTAATTACTCACCGTTTTGCCAAGTGTACTCAAGTAGCTTTGTACACGAGGATTCCTTATGGTGGTAAACTTGGGTCATGATATACCAGTGCACTTTTTGAATGCCCGAACTCAATGATTTCGGATTGTTCGTCATTGACTCATCGAGACGCACAACAAAATAATTGAAACTTCCTCAGGTTACACATTCCATGTTAACGTCAACATCAACGCCCAAATTTTGCTCACCTGATGCATTTGCAACGACCCGGGGCCATGATTTTTTTTCTAGCCGACGTTCAAAACCAGAAGTATGGCATACCGATCCATCTAGTAAATCAACGTAGTGCGTTATTTCGATACACTATCCATGAAAATTCGAAATCACCTGCCCAAAATTTCAAAACAGGAGAACCCTGTTTTTCCCGAAGGTTTGAAGTCACGATCCCTTTGACACCCTTATTGATTGCCTCCCACTCGATCGGTACTAGCTGTAAGAATTTTTCTTCTTGCCTCTTTCGTCCCCCTCCTCCGCGTTTGTCGATCCAATTGTGAACAACTTGCTCGTGTGTTTTGATCCTACAATTACGTCTACCTGACAGAGGAAACGGTTGTATGGTTGTTTTGGTTCTTCGTTTCTCGCGAAAGTATCCTATACCCTGAGTAAGTACTAATAAGTATGTTTCCGCAACTCAAGCTGCTAGAGTGCTGAAGCGCCAAAGTCCTGACCCCCTAAACCCTTACTTTATAAATGGCTTCGGACGTTCACGTCCCCAAGTTATGGGTAAGTTCATGGGACAGGTTCCGATTTTTCACGATCTGACTCGGAGTAATAAAATCCCTCTCGGTCCGATGTCACTCCGCTGCTGCGAAGGTTTTGTCAAAACCATGCGCGCAACGAAAGAAATAGCTCATGAACATCACACTGTTGTCAGTCGCATGGTTGGTCTGTTAACATGAATCCCGATGTTGATTGACGTTGATGTCATTGACTGCGTTTCGCAGGACAGACTTGGACTAAAGCCTGCTCGTGTACAGGTTTAACTTGATCATCAGTGACTGTGATAGTTATACTTTCTTCGCGACTTTTAAAGTCTTTCCCTGTCTCCGATCTCTCGTGACTTGGAAAAACAGAAAGAAGGATCCAGACCTTCATCGATGAGGAGAATAAGAGGCCGAACGATCGACCCCTTCCCGTTCATCCACTGAAAAATCAACGTGGTCTACGTCACTCCTCAGCCTTGACCCAACCTCATGTGTTTCCCAAAAAAAGAAAACCACTTCTGCCGCAGTCACAGTGGCGGACCCACCCCCACGGGAGAAAACGTCCATTGAATGCCGAACGTTGGGCGATGCGAACCAGAGTAGTACGTCACCCTTTGGCCTAAAGCTAAAATCCCTCTATAACACACCTGAGCAGCAAGGCGCATGTACATGTACACATGAGGTTCCCGAACTCACAAACAAGCTTAAGCAAAGTGAAGGGTTCGATCCATCTCTTTCCTATGAAACCCGTATACGATTCAAACTTTGCGATGACGGTTAAGTACGCGTACGGAATCATGCAGAACTTGAAAAGCTTCAGATCCACTAGAAGGAATGGTACAAAGATACACTGTCATCTTCAAGAGGGATTTGCGCTCGAAGTCACCCAGGGAGGGGGCGATCAAGACACGAATAAGTAAATGAAAGAGCTTAATATTTTGCAACTCGATAAGGCCTTTACCATGACAGCTCGACACCACCAAGCTAAGGAATTCATCTCGCACTAAAAAAAAGCGCGACATGGGACCACTGAAGCGCCAAACGTCAATTAATTGGACATTGCATTAAGCTAATCTCCAAAAAAGACGTAAACAACAAGTACATGTACAACTAGTCAAACGCAGAAAGAGAATCGTACAATAAAACAAAAGATCACCACATTCAAGTAAGGGATAAAAAAAACACCTCGAGTTTTTCGTTAATGTCCCCCAACGAAAAAAATAAAAAAGATAAAAGAAACTTAATCAAAGTTAATCACGACTTTAAGAACATTGTTCTGGGCAGCAGCTCCAAACGTGCTATACGCTTGCGAAATATCACTAAACTTGAACGGATGTGTGATAAGGACTTGAGGATCAATACGACCGGCTTCGACGATTTTAATAAGTCGAGGAATCGTGACGGCGTCCACGAGGCGAGTGCGGATAGCTGTTAGGTAGATATGACGGGTACGAGGTAATTAGAATGTGGTCAAAAGAACACGGAAAAAGAGAACGAAAGAGAACGAAATGAAAAAGTAACTGCGTAACACACGCAAACTTAATAAAGAAAAAAGAAAAACTCACTCAAATTCATACTCCAAAGTTTCTCCAAATGAATATCCGCCTTGGTCCCATGAACACCAAGATTCGCAATCGTCCCTCCAACAGCGACGATATCCTGACAAAGCTCAAACGTCTTTGGAATCCCCACTGCTTCCATGACCGTGTCTACTCCCCTTCCTCCGGTGATTTCCATCACGGCTTTGACTGTATCAGGTCCGGATTTGATCGAATGAGTTGCTCCTAGAGATTTAGCTGTCGCTAACCGATTCTCATCGAGATCGATCATGATTAACGTGGATGGGGAATAGAATTGAGCGGTTAAAAGTGCAGATAAGCCTACTGGACCTCCACCTAAAAGTGTGAAACAAGTAGTTCAGGATCACGAATTAGTAGACAATTCGAAAAAAGGGAACTCACCTATAACCGCAACCGTCGAACCAGGTTGAATATTCCCATTCAACGTCCCACACTCAAACCCAGTAGGTAAAGCATCACTAATCATCACCAAAGCCTCCTTATTCACCCCTTTAACATTCGCAGAATGCAAACTCGATTCTGCATGAGGAATCCTCACATACTCCGCTTGAGTCCCATCAATCGTATGCCCAAGCGTCCATCCACCTTCTTTACAATGCGAAGGCATACCACGACGACAAAACTCACACGTAGCGCACGAGGTGATACAAGCTATGATGACTTCGTCCCCTGGTTTGAAAGACGCTACGGAGCTTCCTACGGATTCGACGACTCCGACGCCTTCATGACCGAGGATACGACCGTTAGGGCAGGTAGGGACGTCGCCTTTGAGAATGTGGAGATCGGTCCCTGGATACCGAAGAAGTAGAAGATAGCTTTAATTAGAACGAAGGCAAAGGAGGAAAGAAAGGGGCCGTTTAGGGTGGTGTGGACGTACCGCAGATCGTGGTTTTTTGCAAACGCACTATAGCATCTGTGGGTAACTGAATGGTAGGCTTTGGGCGTTGTTCGACGACGACTTGGCCTGGGCCGCGGTAGACGAGAGCGTTCATCATCGACATGAGGAAATGATTGATGGTTGTTACTGTGTCTGTCCGACGGAAGTTTGAGCCACGAAATAATGAGGTGCGAGGGGGTAGTCAGATGGAAAAGGACCTCCGTAACATGGACGCTTTTATAGCATGATTCGAGACTTTCTTCCGCAACCGTTGACGCCCTGTCTCACATAACCCCTTTCGCAGAATAGGACTAGTCGCTCGAATCGATGTGAAATATGCCGTGCTTCATGAACACATGAAAGAAATTTCATTCAGACTTCTGATCGGTAATCCTAAACCAGGAGGTCAGCGGATAGTTCAACTGCCACATCCGCCGAGAGGCTAGAGCACTTATACAGTTTCGAGAGCTTAAAACCAACTCACTGTGTCATATGCTTTCAAGAATGTATAGGTCTAGTCTATCCGACTGCTCCAACTTCCGTACCATTGGATTTCCTGCCCGAACCCAGACTTCTTTCGGAAGCATATCGATACTTCTTCGAATTCAAATCATTTGGCAGTAGGCAGAGCCTGGGTCGAGATAAGAATTCTGCAAATTTGAATGATTCATTTGTGCTGTCTTCTTTGAAGGAAGAGGAAGAGCGGGAAGTATAATGGTGGCCCAAAGGTAAACCGGAGAGAATGACAGGCCCAACGAGGTAGACATTTCTCACGCACAGACGATTTTTCTGTGTTGATTACTAATCAAAGTATGGCGTGGCAAAGTACAAAGCCTAGAACGGGCCCATCAACTGATTGATGCTATTACCGGGCCGGAAAGTCAATGCCTTCCGGTCCATACACCGACCAAGCCAACTTGGCCAAGCCAACTTGGCCAAGTTGATGTAAACTCCGGCTTCCCCTTCGGCCGCGTAACTATACTTTTGAACCCGCACGTCCAGTCCATACAGTAGCCAAAGGTACCGTGCTATTCTTCCTTGCTATTGGTGGAATATAGAAGCCTGAGTAGAGAATTCTTTAGACTGAGTGTAGTCTTAGAAGATGATATAGCATCAGCCAGTGACGGTTACAACAAGATGTTCGTCTAAACCACAAAGAAACACATTTGAGGCTCTATACTTACCATGAGTAATTCCGATATGTACTTAGCGTCAACCAGGCTATACTTTAGATTTGAACATACTCCAAAGCTTCAACTTGGGGTTTTGCCAAGGTCCACCTTCAGCGTCCCGGTGCCCTCTGACTGAGTAACAATCGACACTGCCTTTCATAATGTTCCCGATAGTGTACCGCTGATATCCGTCCAGCGGATGTCGTAGCGTTTGATGCATAGGGCCTAAACGAAAATATAAAAGAAACATTTTCATTCCTCTTTACCATTGATCCCAGGTCAGAATGACTTCGAGCTCGAGGGTGACGTCGTCTTTGCCTAAGAAAGCCGTTTTCAAGCATCTTTGTTCCATCTCCATTATTTTGACGGTGTTCGGAACTTGTCATGGCCAGCAGATTGTACAAACGACGTCTGGGAGGATGCAGGGTGTTGAGGAAGACGGAGGTGAGTTTTTTCTATTCCTCTTCAAACACCACATTTTGCATCAACTTCATTTCACTATCCCAGTCGTCTCGTTCGAAGGAATTGTATGTATTCTTGTCAAATGCCGCTCTTCAACGTTGTGCTGATCCATTATTTCTCTTTCCAAGCGTTACGGTCTTGCACCTGTCAACGAACTTCGCTGGGAACCCCCTACTCCTTATATCGTCGACGATAATGTGACTAATGTAACAAATGCTACGACCTTTGGCGACACTTGTGTCCAACAATTTTACCCTTTCAGCGCAGCGGAAACTTCAAAACAGCTCTGGAACGATCCACAGGACCCTCCAGTTGAAAGTGAAGATTGCTTATTCCTGTACGCATCTACGAATCCTACACGGTATTTGCTTAGAGAATGACACGTAACCTTTTCCGTAGAAACGTATGGGCTCCATCTACTGCATTGGTTGGAGATCCACAGAACAAAACGACGGACGAACTCAAAGCTGTCGTAGTGTGGTTTTATGGAGGGTGAGTATTTGAACAATTAATCATGGTTTCCTCTTCCTTTTAAACTTTGCTTGCTTTTGCCCTGACCTCTCTATGTGTACATACAACAGCTCCCTTATTTTCGGCTCATCCTCAATTTCTATGTACAACGGTGCCTCTTTGGCGAAGAACCAAGATATCATCGTGATTACAATCAACTACCGCACAAACATTTTCGGTTTCCCTGCATCGCCGGATTTACCATTGGAAAAGAACAATTTAGGGTACCTTGATCAGGAGCAGGCATTGGACTGGGTAACCAGGAACGCAAGAGGGTTTGGCGGGGACGAGGCTAGGGTCACCATTATGGTATTTTATTTGTCTTTTCATTCACTTCAATTCTCCATATCCTGGTCCATTCATTATCATTATATCTCTTTATAACGACAAAGGAATTTTCTTTTTTCTTTTCTTCTTACTGACCCCTCATCTACTCCTGCAGGGTCAATCCGCAGGCGCAGAATCCGTATCTAGTGCTCTAGGTCGTCATCGAACCGATCTACCCTACCGCGCTGCTGTTCTTCTCTCTGGAGCAACTGTCGACCTTTCACCTCTCACCGTTCCATCCTCAGATCCCAACGTGACCTATGTCAATTTCAACAACTTTGCGACAGCTATGAATTGTACCGCAGAGCCTGGACAAGAAAGGCTCGAATGTTTGAGAGCTGCGTCGGCTGATACGATTAAAGCGTATACGAATGGGAATGGTACCGGAACCGGGTCGTTTGGGAATCCTGTGGTCGATAAGTGAGTATTTCCTACATTTTTTCTGTTCAATTTTTTACTTTCAAGCTAACCTGGATATAATTTCTTCTTTCGTAGTACAACGTATTTCTCAAACGTTCTCTCTCGTGTACAAGAAAACATGACTTCTCCAGTCCCTATTCTCATTGGTCATACAGAAGACGATGGAACTATATTCTCCGTTTCGGAAACCAACCTTACTCAGTTCTTGATCTCGTCTTTACCGATTAGCGGAGAGCTCGTTGCGAATTGGCAAAACGGAGAAGAGGATTTAGTAAGATCTTTGTATCCTAATTCGACGGATGCAGAAGTCATGGCGAAGACATTTAGGGACGTTGTATTCACTTGGTGGGTTTTTCGGGTTTTCGGGTTTTTCTGTTCTTTTTTGTTATTTGATTGTTGTTTTATGAAATTAATTAACGCCGTCGATCCTGCGTGTTCTTTCTTTTCTTTCTGGATATCATAATTCTTAGTGGTTCAGGTTTATGGGCTAGTGGATACGTGGAGGATGTAAGCATCAAGAATGTATATAGATATGTTTATGGTGTGTCACTCTACTTATGACATTGACTCCGTTTGACCCGCAATTGGCTCATTCATATCTTCTGTAGGAGCTCAATTCGCCGACTTTCAACCCTTTCCCGGTGCTGGAGCATGGCATACATCCGAACGTAGGTTGCTCTCCATTCTTCCTGCCAATTAATTCTGTCGTATTCACCGTCTCCTCTCCATTTCTAAAAAAAATAGTGCCGTACCTTTTTGGGACATACAATTCAAGCACCGCGACTACCGACGAAGTCACTTGGTCCCGGACATTCCAAAGTGCCATAGGGAGTTTCATTAGGAACCCTGAAGGAGGCCCTGCGTCCACCTGGCCGGAGTACCTTCCTACTGAGGAAAAGACCGTTGCCAAGCTCGCATACAGCGGGAACGTCGACCCAGATAATTTTGTGGAATTGGAGAGTCATGAAGTGGTTGTAAGTGGTGTTCCTCTTTCTGTACGATTAGGAACGTTTGACCGATAGTTTTTATGTCTAGGATGGCCCTTGCGAGAAATATTGGAACCAATTTTTGGATTTTTGAATATTTTGCGTTTAGAAATGTGACCGGGAGCAATGCACAGACCCGAGGTTTATATATGTCACAGGCTTTCAACTGCGGTTTCGTAAATATATTGCGCGTATTCATCCATTTATTGTAGCCTATCATTCGTTTAATCAAAGCCTCCGCACTAGGCAAAGTACTAAGCCGCGAAGAAGTATTCTGACAAAGTATCCAGTCAAATATTTGTAGCTTTCGAGCCGCTGACATCCGCTGTTCGACTCCTTTCAAAATGCTAGATGAACGTGGAGATCACCTTGAATTAAAAAACCTGCCGCGGCCTTTCAACGAAAGTTGGTCATGGACACATATACGTACGAATCAAATCAACGCCACTAAAGATTCATGAACGTCTAGTTGTTAGAAGGTTTTCGCATCTTTGATGGTCGCTCCATACTTCCCCAATTTAACACCCTTTTTCTCTCATGGTGCGTTCTATTCCGTTTTAGATTGTCAGCCTGCTCCTAACACATGAGTCGTCAAGTTTCAGCAGGCTTTCATGATCATACTGCAGCAGATATAGCGTGGGGACGGCGTGTATCACGTATGTCACTGCAGTGCGGATGCACCGTGGCTGCTACTCAGACCTGCAAGTATACCCTAGTATACACAGGGTTACGTGGTCTCCATCATTTCATTCAGCCGCGACGATACTTGGTGACATGCAACTTAAGCATTTTGATTCATTTCTTTGTAGGTCACTAGAACGATTGTTAGTGAGCCTGAAGTTTCCTGAACTGATTTATCATTTCGCGTCCCCAGTCCATCATTCTCGAATGCTCACGGGTTCTGTGATTTAGGAGCTTATCGGTGATATCCGACTGTCCTCAAAGCCGGCACGGCATGCTCTTAATTTCACCGCGAGGGGAAGATGGGCAAAGGGACCAAATCTGCAAGCTGGCAAAAACGTTGCAGTCCATGTGGATCTTTCATTTCGGTGCTTTAACATAAAGACTACGAGGTCTTATCACTGCTTATCAAGGAGATCTAGTCCGCCTTTAGTATTTACGGTATCGCACTTACCCTCTCTTCTTTGTTCTATGTCACCGACCAAGATTTCCTGTGAATTGTTGGATCTGGTCGAGTCATCGCTGACTTTTTAAACAGAGCCCGTGATCAAGAGTCACCTTCCATGGTTTTTCATTTGATCATTTGCAGATTAGCGTCACTCCCCAAATCTCTATGTCAGCGAAGAATACGGTGAAGATGTCCCTAATTCGACGTCCCAGCGGGCCGTCCTGCTTGTAAAGAACCACACGAATCTCGAAAGATCTGCCCGGGAGATTTTCGGCCTGTGTAATGAAGATCAAAAGTGACGAAGTTACTTTATGTTATTCGAGACTCTACCAGAGAGGATGAAAGGTTATAGTCATTTTAGCATCAAATAAGGTACGTGCTGAGTACAATCATGCCTTGAACAAAGATGTGTGAAACTACTCATGGGTACTGGCAAACCCTGTGAATTTTAAACTCCGACACTTTCAACTTCCGACAGGTAATAGCCCCTAAAAATGGTCCGCACTCGTAGGTACTCAACGAGCATGGTTATCCTGGTACTCAACAATTCTAAACTCAGGGACAATAACATTTGTTCAACACGACGCAGAGAACCGTCCCTTTTCTTACTAACGTTCCTGAATAAACTTTCGATCAGCCCTCTTCGAAGTAAGACCTCTGGATGAATACCTACTATTTACATTTATCCCCTTTGCCTGAAATGTATTGTAAGTACTTCCCTCGGACCCGTGCAGCCTTATTGTTCTGAAATTGATCCGTCATTTTATTGGAGGAACATTGACCGCGTCTCAGAATTGTTGAATTCCTCGCTTCAGCGGGTATAAATGCACTAGCACGTAAATTTTTGGTTAAAATTTTGGTTACTAAAAGCAGTAGCACATCTGCAAACGTCTTTTCTTCTCTCCGTAGGAATAAGTTTAATTTCGATTATTCGTTAGCAAAAAAGATAGTCGGAGCTTATACTCCACCTGAAGGCGAATAAGCGTAACAGCATGGAACACACAGGAATATGGCTTTCTATGGATCGCCAGACTTTCGGTTTTGATTTGGTACATATTCGCTGGTTTTTGGTATTCTCCCGTGGGTCAGTGCCGCTGTTGTTGGTCTAATCAATTAAGCTGGTCGGAACAGCCATGTTTTCACCTCTTTTTTCTGATTCGAACCTATTCCTATACATTTCTCGTCTAACGCTAATCCGATAAGTTATTCCTGACCGACTCTGTGACATGAGCCTAGTATGGACCGTGGCGGTGAGGCTTGCCGATGACTATTTAAAGGTACCACCGAGTTTACCATCCTCTTGTATACACACTCCCTGCAGCTGGATTTTTTCCTGCTCACTCATGTCCACCTTTCCTGCGGGTTGTCTCCTTAATCGGGATTATGGACAACTAGCTGTTTCAATCCTTTTCATTTACGTTGCTTACCTCCTGTTTTCCTACCGTCGTCAGTTACCACCTGGTCCCAAGCCGCTTCCTGTAATAGGGTAGGTCATCGCATTATTATGTTCGAATGTCTAATTCCGACTGAGTTTGTTGCCTAGGAATGCCCATCAAATGCCTACTCTATGTCCAGAAGAGACCTTTCAAAGATGGCAGAAAGAATACGGTCACTCATAATTCTATATACGCCTTGTAATTCACTGACAATAAGCGCTATGAACAGGCGACATAGTTCATGTCCGCATTTTTGGCTCAAACATGTTAATCCTCAACACTTTCCAGGACGCTTGCGAGCTGTTAGAAAAGAGGAGCGCGTTATACTCCGACCGCCCGCGATTTGTGCTATTCAATGAATTGTGAGTTGGGTTGTTTTTCCTCAGAGGTCTGAAATGTTCCTGATCCTCGTTATTTCTCATTATTAGCATGGGGTGGCACAACGCTTCAACACATGTTCGATAGTAAGTTTACCTTGTTGCGTTTTTTACTGCGGCATTGCAATACACGGTACATCTGTACGATCGATTTCTAATAAATTTGACTCACAACAGTGGTCCTCGTTTTCGCAAACACCGTCGCTTCATTCATCAAACCTTCAACGAGCAAGCTGCACGATCGTTAAGGCCTATCCAGGAGAGGGAGACCTTAACCTTGATTAGAGGGCTCATGGAAAGTCCTGAACAATACTCGCAGCATGTCCGAAGGTTGGTCATTCGGCCACAAATCATTATCAATAATCTGCTTACTTACGCCTGCCACTGCTCGGTCACCCAATCTCCACGCAGATTCGCAGCTGCGAGTATAATGAAAGTCACTTACGGAAAGGACGTCACCTCTGTTGATGATCCATTTGTTCTTCTTGGTTCGTGTCCTTTTCTATATTTTGGAGTCACAATCAAGATCGCTTACCTCAAGATTCGAATTGTCCAGCCGAACGTGCTGGATCTTTGACTGTGCAATCAGGCACGCCTGCCGCAACTTTAGTCGATTTCTTCCCTATCATCAAGTCAGTTGTCTCTATCTTCTTTTTTCCGAAATGATCTAGTTGGAGAATCGAAGAACCTCTTTGTTAATTAAATCCCGCGTTACCTCTCACAGGTATCTTCCAGAGTGGGCTCCCATGGCTGGGTTTAAACGAAACGCTAGAGTGGTAAAACAGGCGGTGGATGATATGATGAACGTGCCTTTTGAGATGGTCAGAGATCAGATGGTGAGAATTTGCAACGGATGTTCCTCTTGCCCCACTTTACTGACCCGTCGTATCATGTTTGTGCGAATGGGTTAAAGAAGGCCGGAACTGCTCCGCCTTGTCTCACTTCTAGACTGCTCGAGTCATTCGGGGAGTCGATCACTTTCCAGGATGAGGAAGATATTAAGGGTGTGGCTGGAACCATGTATGCCGGTGAGATTTTATTTGTCTTCTTTTTTGAGATTAGGAAAGACTGATAAATGTATTGGGGAACGCGGACACGATCAGCTGCCGAGGACACCGTGAGCACTGTTAGATATACTTTAAGTCTCTACTTATTTATTGTTCTTACTCCCTCAGACCACTTGCGTACTACTTTCATTCATTTTGGCGATGGTTTTGCATCCACATGTTTTCGGGAAGGCTCAGAAGGAAATGGATCGAGTCATCGGTGTTGGCAAATTACCGACCCTTGAAGACAGAAAAAGACTTCCATATCTCGAATGTGTCCTCAAGGAGGTGTATAGGTGAGCTCGTGTAGCTGCGTTTGCCATATGCCGATTCGAAAATGAGTACTCACTTAATCCAAATTATGCGCCAAATCTTCCCGTCACAAACGTGAAGGTGGAATCCTCCCGTGCCACTTGGACTACCCCATCGATTGATGCAAGACGATGTATATGACGGGTATTATATCCCCAAAGGGGCGACTATATTGGCAAATATCTAGTACGTTCCCTAATTCCACCATCAGCATTTGAGTCTAAATCTTGTCCGAATACAGCGCCATGCTCCAGGGTTGTTCCGACCCAAAGACGTTTCGTCCAGAACGTTATTTGGAACAAGAAAACGCCCAGGACTGCCTAGATCCTCAAGAAGTGGTCTTTGGTTTCGGTAGAAGGCGAGTGAATTACCGAAGTGGCGCTAGTACACCACTGACCATTGATCATGTGTATCGGTATACAGACGCTGTCCAGGGAGGTATTTCGCAGATGCAGGGATATGGCTCGTGATTGCAAGTCTGGTAGCTTCCACTGATATTGCAAAAGCACGAGATGAACAGGGGAGGGAGATAATACCGGAAGTGGAGTTCGAGACTGGGTTTGTGAGGTGAGTGATGTCTGCCTGGTCTCGTCTCGCAGTCGGACTCCTTAAAGTGACACTTTTTTTTTCTTTTCTCTCAGGCATCCTAAAAGTTTCCCATGTAGTATTACACCCCGTTCGGGCGAGATGAGAAATCTGATCGATAAGTACTGTGACTCGGACGGTACTGCCTAAATAGGTCATGGTGGACAATGAGTATGAAGTCTTAATTTTAAGTAGGATATTTAATCTAGGTGCAGGAAAACCGGACAGTAGCAATGTTTATTATTTATTTTTACTTCTAACTTATGATTTCCGTGTAGAGTACCTTTTTTAAAGCTTGTGTTATTACAGTTACTTATTGACTCGGACGTTACTTTCTTGTGGTACAATTATCAATCAATTTCGATACATGTTTAGAGACTGATACTCGTCATCTTGAGCTTTTCAAAAAAGTAAAGGGATCTCCAAATTTTGAGGCGTTTGAGAGTACTATGTCGGTGTTGGCTTTCGGCTACTTCGGCCACCTTGCCATGTTAAGAAAATAGACCATATTAGCAACGCCATTTTTGCGATCTTCGGAGTTGTCCGAACTGTTTTCGGGTACGCTTCGGTTAAGTATGTCTGAAACGACGAAATAGACCATATTAGCAACGCTATTTTTGCGATTTTCGGAGTTGTCCGAATTGTTTTCGGTTACGCTTCGGTTATGTCTATAGGGAGCGACTGTGTGGAGTGACCAGAGGCTGCCGTGCATGCCGAATAATCGGATACGTGGCGCTTATGCAGATTGCTTAAGCGCATACCTCCGCAACCCGTTGCTACAGCAAAATTCAAAACGATAGACACAACCCGAAATCGCCTCACTCAGTCGGAGTTCAAAAGGCACGTGGTGCCTGAGCCTCGTGTCAATAGTGGACCTCCTGTAGGCGTCCTCCATTCCTGGTTTGCTGCCTTTAAGACTGCTCAAATTCCGACAGAAATATCTTGCTTCATCGTCAGAATTCCATTCAATATATGTCATTGCGTCCCAAGCCATTCATCATTTTTGGTGACCTGGTCTACCATTCCGACTAGGCACGTTTACAATAACTCTTTGGTCTTTGAAAGCTTTCGAATGCAATACTGAGTGTGACGACTGACACCGGTCTTCTTTTGAACGTCTTTTGGTTTGTAGTCTAAGGGCATTGATATATGCCGCCGAACGATGATAAGAGAGAGGGTACAACTGTGGGGTTGTGTCACCACGTGCGTTTCGAACTCCGACTGAGTGGAGCGATTTCGGGTTGTGTCTATCGTTTTGAATTTTGCTGTAATATGATCTAATGACGATTTGTAGTGGAGGCTGCCGTGCATGCCGAATGGTCGGATACGTGTCGCTTAAGCAGATTCCTTAAGCGCATACCTCCGCAACCCGTTGCTAATATGGTCTAATAAGACCTTTTGGTATACGCCGTTCCAGACTTCCAGTGTTCTACCTCGGGATACCGTTTTAAACATTTTCAGAGAACTAGCAGCAACAACAACAATACTCATTACAGCATCTTCTTGCTCCAAGAAACCTCTTGGCTTCACCGCTAGTCACGTTTAGGTCGAATATCCACGTTTCGCAGATGCTGATGCAGATAATACAGGGGAAACATGACACCAAAAATAAACGACGTGGGTGCTTTGAACAGGACTGCTTTTCTGAGCTTAGTCTATGCTCATTTTGATCTGAGTTCGAGTGGCCTAAGGGTGAGGGTATTCTCACTACATAATTATCATTAATTGAAACAAATCTTTATCGAGAGTCGGAATACTTACTTTGATCATAATGGCTGCAATTTGATTGGTCCTGTCCAGAATCTGAGGCTTTCGGATCAGGAGGTGGAATTGATTGAGGCTGGGTATTTATCATTGCAACTTGAAGAGAGGGATTCTCGCTCTTTTTGTGGTGGTCTGAGTTGGATGCGAACGAGTCTGACATTTCTTGTCCATATTTTCTAGGCCGCTTTTATACTACAGATGTGCCTTAATTTGACATTGACAGCCTCCTGACAGCGCCACGCCTCCTGCGGAGTGACTCGGTATGGAGTTGTGGACGGCGTCTGGCCGACCGCGACGCGATGCATCACTGCGTGACCTAGCTGACGTGTCACGTGTCATTTCTCTTTCCTTCACCACGACGATGGCAGTGACAGGCAAGAAGATGGTGCTCGAGGGTATTTCTTTCCTTCTCTCCTTCGTCGAAAAAACGTTTCTCATGCCCTTTTTCTTTCAGTGGCAATCTTCCTTGCTTCCCAAGTACGTGCTCGAAACATTCCAATACCGCTATCTTTCTCAATTCTGGGTATATTTTCTTCTGGAAGGCAGCAGCGTACTATACGCTCAAGGTATTTGTTTCTCTCTGTCAATAATGAACAGCTCCCCTCAAAACATATACAGTGGATGCTTGACTCATTCGGCCCCGGTTCAAGTAGAAAATCGGAAATGAAAGCAAAGCAACTGGAAGCTCTCAAAAGGCTAGGCCATGCTCAACTAGAATTAGACGAGTACGAACGTACGTGGCACCCCCGTAATTACCTCATAAACCACTCAAAATTTTTACAGGGGTAATTGCAAACGAGATTATACATCCCGACGACATCCCTACCAAATTTACCGACATTGGTGGTTTGGATCCCATAATCTCTTCCCTCCGCGAATCCATCATCTACCCGCTCCTCTACCCTCACCTCTTTTCCTCCTCTTCTCTCCTTGGACCACCCAAAGGCGTCCTTCTTTACGGGCCGCCAGGTTGCGGTAAAACCATGTTGGCCAAAGCGCTCGCTAAAGAGTCCAACGCTACATTTATCAACATCTCCGCATCAGTTTTAGCGAACAAGTGGTTCGGAGAGAGTAACAAGCTTGTCGCGGGCTTGTTTAGTTTAGCCAGGAAGGCGCAACCTACCATCATTTTCATTGATGAGATTGACAGTTTTCTGAGGGAGAGGTCGAGTGGTGACCATGAAGTGACGGCGATGATGAAAGCGGAGTTTATGACGTGCGTGGTCCATTCTCTCGCTTCCTCACTTTCCAACCCCTGCGATACTTACCAACACTTTTCCTCTTTGAAAAACAGACTATGGGACGGTCTTCTCTCTACCTCCGACCGAATCCTCGTTCTCGGTGCTACAAACCGGCCAAACGACATTGACGCTGCCTTTCTTCGACGGATGCCCAAACGCTTTTCAGTGGGGTTACCGGATGAAGAACAAAGGACGAAAATATTCGGGCTATTACTGAAAGACATGGTCATAGAATGTCCCTCTCCGCTTCCACCTATACCCGCTCCCACTTCTCCTTCATCAACCACTGACATGTCCCAAACCGACCTCCAACGATCCGCATTTTTGACCATCCTCGCGCGTGCTTCACCAGGCATGTCTGGGTCTGATATGAAGGAAGCTTGTAGAGCAGCAGCGATGGTACCTGTCAGGGAAGGGTTGAGGGAAAGGTTGAAAGCGTTGGAAGGGTTAGAGCCCGAGTTGACCGATGGAGCCCCAGGAGGGTTAAGTCCCGGTGTTGCAGGAGGAGTACAAACGGAAGCCGGAGATTTTACACCTCGTCCGCTTCGTTTAGAGGACTTTATCCTCGCTGCTCATGGGGACTCTTCTCATTCTGGCGTGTCCGCTTCTTCAGGGACACCAAGTTCGGTGTTGGTCTTGGCGAGTAATTTGATCAAGATGAGGTTGGCTTATCTTGGTGTGACGGACACGGAGAAAAACGGGGAGATAACCTCGTTAGATAACGAACTTGGTAGGAGACTGGGCGATCTCGGGGGCGAGAGTGGTGTTCCGGGTGTTGATTAGTACCGGGAACGTCGTCCTCGGTCAGGTAATAGGAGGAGAGAATGGACAGACTCGTAGAAAAGGAAGATTGAAATCTGTTCGTCGGTCATTTATAATTACTGTATTATGGTTTTGGCATAATTAGACGTGTACTTCACTCCCTATTCATTATTGATATACTTCAACGCCGTCAAGTCCTGGTGGTCGCTGATACTGTGCATTTGTTGCTTATATTTATGTGTCTAATGTGCCGAAACAAGACAGACGCAGTCTACAAGGTATCATTGTCAAACTACTTACAGTGGTCACAGTGCCAGTATCGGTCTCGGCAATGGTTGTCTGCCAAGTCAAGAGCATGTGATTCCAAACCAAATTAAAGTTCACAATTGAAGGATAATTCCGATGTGCACAAACCTTAAATTGGAACATTTCAATTGCCCAGTCACATGCAGTTGGATTGTTTTACAGCTCATCAGTAGCGACCAAGTTCCAAATTATCCACTACATAAACAACTATGACCAATCCAGATACCACTGTGGGCCTGAATGTTGCTGATATTGGGTGAGGAAATGATTCGAGAAAACATGATCATCTGTGGATACTCTTCCAAGACTAATTTTGCTTGACTACAGGATTTTGAACAATATTCAGGATGTTTCAATCAGCAACACCAGCATTAATGTTGTAAAGGGAGATCAAAATAACTATTCCCTAGGTGAAGAACTTTTTGAAAATTTGCTACTGGTGCTAACATCTGTGTAGGACTCAGTCAGAATGACATTCAAGAATGGCTCAGTGCTCCAAACCCTTCTGAGAACTATGTTGCAGCATTAGACAAAATGACTGCAGGAACAGGCAAATGGTTAATGAAAGATCCAAGATTCATTGGCTGGAGAAGTAGTGATAAGCTATTTTGGTTGCAAGGCAAAGGTAATTACAGTTGATTTCTATTTGGAACATTGTCCTTACAATTATTTAGCTGGCTCAGGAAAAACATTCTTATGGTGAGTTGTGACCTGTATACAAGATTTTAAAGGAATTCATTTGTGCATGCTTAGCACAAATGTTGTGAAAAATCTGAAGGATGAGCACCTGCATGTGTTCTATCATTATTTTGACACTCTTGATAACAACAAATCCAAAGTAACCTATAAGGGACTCATTGCATCTCTACTTGGTGGAATGGGAACTTATTCTAACTATGAGCATTCTGTTCTTATGGACCTGTACCAGAAGCATCAGAATGGAGGTACAAAGATATCTGCTGATGCTATAGCTGCTGCAGTGCTTGACCTAGTCACCAATTTCTCAGGTAATATGTATATCATATTGGATGCAATGGATGAGTGTCAGGAGCAGGTAGAAGTTGCTAAGTTCATTAAAGCACTACTGGAGATCAAAAAGGCCCATATACTTGTGACATCAAGAAATTCAGTACACAATGTTCTCTCTGGATCATTCTCCAATGCAATCTTGGAAATCTCTTTGGATAGTGAATACAGAGTGGATGATATTATGCAACACATAGAAAATGCTTTAATCCAACAGCCAATTTCTTTCCAGGGTATACAAAATGAAATTAGAGACAGCTTGATGAATGGAGCTAATGGACAGTAAGTAATTATTTCCAGTAGCATATATCTTCTGCTGATTACACCACAAGGATACGTTGGGTGGATTGCCAACTAACTATACTGAAAAATCTTGGAACTAGGAAGGCAGTAAGGACAGCTCTCAAAAGACTTCCCAAGACTTTGGAAGATACATATAGAGAAGCTTTGGAGAGCATTGATGAATACCATCAAGATGAAGCCAAAAGCCTCTTAAAGTGGATTATTTTTTCATTCAAGCCAGTGACTGTTGATATGGCTAGAGAAATTCTGGCAATTGATGAAGAGGGCCAGAACTTTTTTGTTGACGATCGTACATTTGGCTTGGAACATACAATTGAGAAAATTGTTGGGTCTACATTGATCAATATGACCAATTACTATGGTGGTTTGGTCAAGACTCCAGGCAAACAGTTAAACTTGGCTCATCCATCTGTCAAGGAGTATATTCTTGGAAAATTGACAGTTGATTCTGTTCTTTACATTAATGACCAGCTGGCTCATGAATTCATTTTCAAAAGTTGTATCACTTATTTGTTATATTGGGGAGCACACACCAATATGGCAATGAATACAAATGATTATCCTTTGGCTGAATATGCAGCAGAACATTGGCCAGAGCATGTGGCATTTGTAGAGAAATTGAGTGATATGACAGATGTTATAATGCTGCTGGACCACAAAAAGGAACATTATGTCAATTGGTTGCGTCTCTGCAGACCTGATATGACATTGGAAGGTCCTCAACCAACGCTAAAATTGGAAAATACTCCTCATCCATTGTATTATGCATCTTTTGCTGGTATGGAGAAAGTTGTAAAAAAATTATTAGTTCAGGGGGCAGACATTAATGCTGTAGGGGGATCATTTGGAACTGCTCTCCAGATAGCTTCATATAGAGGAAATGAGAATATTGTCAGATTTTTGCTAGATGAAGGAGCAGATGTGAATACTCAAGGTGGTTATTTGGGCTCTGCGCTCCAAGCTGCCTCTTATCAAGGATATCAGAGCATTGTCAAGCTATTGCTGGATAGAGGGGGAGATATAGATGCTCAGTGTGGTGATTTTGGAAGTGCAATTCAAGCTGCTGCTTATAGTGGACATGAAGATATTGTGAAACTGCTGGTAGAACAAGGAGCAGATGTCAATGTGAAAGGAGGTGAATATGGAAATGCACTTCAGGCAGCTGCATTTATGGATAATCAAGAAATTGTTAAGGTTTTGCTGGAGAAAGGAGCAGATGTGAATGCACAAGGTGGCTATTTTAGGAATGCTCTTCAAGCTGCTGTACAGCAGAACAGTAAAGTCATAGTGGAACTTCTGCTAGACTATGGAGTAAATGTAAATATGGAAGGAGGAAGATATGGGAGTTTTCTACAGCTTGCTTCAGTTCAAGGTCATGAAGCCATTGTAAAAGTTTTACTGGATAAAGGTGCAAATGTGAATGCTGAAGGTGGTGCATATGGAAATGCTCTGCAAGCTGCTGCACATAATGGGAGTGAAACCATTGTTAGACTCCTTTTGAATAAAGGGGCAGTTGTAAATGTTCAAGGTGGTTGGTATGGGAATGCTTTGCAGGCTGCTTCATACAAAGGCAATAAAGCCATTGTTCAGCTTCTCTTAGACAAGGGAGCAGATGTAAATCTTGAAGGTGGCCGTTTTGGAAATGCACTTCAAGCAGCCTTGTTCAACAAAAATGAAGCTGTTGTTCAGCTTTTGCATGCTCAAGGAGCAAAATAGCTTTTGTCTTAGTTACATTTTCATTCAGTTTGTTAGAATGAATCTTTACTTTTCCTACTGCTTTTTGCTTGTTTTACAACCTCACTAAGTAATGCTCCATTAATATTGCTTGTCTTGGTTGATATTAGATCATTATGTCTCAATTTTTTCCATTTGTATAGTATGCCATCCTTTTGGTCTCAGAGTGAACAGGTCAATACACCTTCAACTAAGTGAAAAGTCATTATTTTTCTTTGTATCAAGAATGGCAATTACCAGTGATCTCTACACAAGGCTATAAAATCTTATTCAAAAATAGTTTGTTACTGCTGATTGAAGTTTCTGACTACTTCTGTGTACTTTTTTTCTTGGAATGTAATATATCATGTTTTCAATAAGCTCTTTTTCTTTAAATTATGAGTCACATCTCTCACATTTTTTAACTTAATATTACTTCTGTGTGCAAGGTAAGATTTTTCTGTCTTGATTGTTGACATTGTTCTTTAACATATTAGAGAGGTTGCGCACATGTGCCGCATGCGGGTTAGTTAGCGTGTGCGAGTTGTGTACTGTGAGATATGCGTATATTAAGAAAATTGCATGGTCTACCAACATTGTAAAGACTTAGGTATGAAGTGAAAGATAAATTAGACTATATTGACACCAAAAGGCCAAGTAATATGGTTGCCTTGTTATGATACAGCTGGAATAACATAGACATGCTGTGCCTAGAGACCAGCATGAGTCGATCTGCAAGTATACTTGGATCTGTGTCACAAGTACTTGCGACCAAAAGACCCAAACTTGTGACTTGGATAGGATCCGTGAGAAACAAGTACTTGACTTGCAAGTCAAATTACTTGTGAGTCAATACTTGTGAGTTTGCTTCTAAAATTAATTATTGATCCAATATTTATACATGATAATTAAATTTGTTGAATTAAACATAGGAATCTGATGTTAAATTGGATTTAATAAATTATTGTTACAGTTATATCATAGTTTTAAAATTGTAATTACTATTTAAATTTCTGGAAGGCATACTTGTGACTTGTGCAGGATCCATGGGAAACAAGTACTTGGACTTGTGAATAATATACTTGTGAGTATTTTGCCAGATCTACTTGCAAGTACTTGTGAAAGACCTGGACTTGTGCCAGTCTCTAGAGCCTGTGCCAACTGATTGGGAAAAGTTTGTGAGAACTTATTTGTTCATAAGTAGATGGAAGCAGTCGGAAACTAGTGCTTTGGAAAATAAAAGAGTACAAATGTGATTAGATTACTAGTCTACACTGGCAGTAGACTGGGTCATAGACTAGACAAGTAAAGTTTCCGCAACATGTGTTGTCAACCAACCACCATCGCAACGGTGTCCTCCTGTTCCGCTGCATCTTACCCATAAACTTGTGTGACATTTCTTGTTTTATAATTCGCTCCTGACACTCCGTGACTGCGAACACATGAAATTTTTCGCAAATTCCGGACCAGCGTGATGCATGACAAGTGAATCGGACGAAATGGTACAGTAACCCACTGTTAGAGTCCAAGAAAAATCAAAAAATCACAAAATGGGCAGTTTAAGTGCAGCCGACACGCTATAAGTAGTGTACAATAAATCATTCTACCAATTGTCCTATGATGCTTCTGAGACCATGTCTGATATAATGGTGATGAGGGAGACTGTTCTTTGCTCACTTTCTTTTCCGAATCCCCCTCACCACATGTTGACTCATCATAATTCATTGCAGTGGTGCCTGTTTCATCTACAAATCCTAGCTCCCCCATGCAGGGCATCCCCAACTCCCAGAAACTCAGAACATATCAAAGTAGCTAAAATACCTGAAGAATATGTTTAATCTCATGCAAAGTCAATGGGATATCCAAAAAAACAATGTAGCATCCAAAAAAGAAATGTGACTTGTAGCTAGAGCTCTAACCATCGAGTTCCTCAATGCATTTCTTACTTCCTTTCATTTCTTAGCTGAAGTAGATTTAGAAACAATTTTAAGATTCCTTTCTTTTTCTGCTTGTTGGGAGAGTCCCAAACTTGAAGGTGTGTGCTTGGCTGAGAGTAATGGTAGTTGCTGACTGCGGAGCCCTTAGATTGTTTGATGTGAGCTCTGATTTGTCAGAAAGGAATCTTAAAATTGTTCTGTTGGACTTTGGTAAATGTGTTTTGGCTAAAAAACAAAAGGAGGGAAGGCATTGAAGAACTCAATGGTTAAAGCTCTGGCTACAAGGCACATTTCTTTTTCTGTCTCCAGTTAACATTGTTTTACTAGGTACTTCAGACAGAGGCCTAATGGTTTGAAAATAGCTGTCGGCGTCATTTTATCTCATTCAACAGTTTGTTAATATCTTTTCCTTAACCCTGACCCTAATTCAAGTCTTTCACTGCCATGACAACAAAAAGGAAAGATTAGGTATTCATCTTTCCCCTTCGTGTTTCTAATAGAAATGGTGCAGAGCCAAGCTGTTCTAGACCCCCGGCCGACTCAAAGTTTGGCGTACTAGTAGGACTGCCTCGACTGATCAGTGTCAGCCACAATGATGTCCTCCCGCAACGATACTTAAGAGAAGACGGCACAAAGACAGAGCCCATTCTATTTTCTGTTAGGAAGGAGCGAAACTCAAGCAACTCGGGAAAATGACTTCTCTCTCGTCTTCGGCTTCTAATTCAATGGTGCTCGCCCAGATACCATATGTCACTGTGAGCCTCTTGACGGTGTGTGCCAAAGTCCCCGAATTCAAACTGTGTGCAGATGTATCCTGATCAACACCAGTTTATTGTTTGCGATATCCTCACAAACATAGATGATGAAATCGAACTTTACTTTAAGCGAAAATTTGGGATACCGACGATAGCATACATGCTCTGCCGGTAAGTTCAGTTCTTTCCAATTATTTGCCGTTCTCTTAATGAAGCGATATGAAAGGATCGCATCCTTATTCTATGCTCTAGCTCAAATGTTATACTTTAGTAAGGTTTCTCAGAACCATCTACTTATAACCTAGTGCCACTGACCTGGAGTGCAGTGATTGAAATATCAGACTGTGGACAGATAAAATTCATTGTTCCTCTATTATTTGTTATGTCCAATGGCTCAACTTCCTTCCTCTTCCTCCTCCGAGTACGTGCAATATTCCACGAGAACCAGAAAATTCAAATATTTTTCATCATCTCCTGGCTCATTGTTATTGCATGTCCTGGTCTTGGTTTTTTTGCTGAAGGAGACCAATCCCCCATCGACCCCCGTATGTGCAGTTTTAAAAGCATACGTCCAGTCTTCGGAATAACCCTAATAAGCATATCTTTGGCGTTTGACACCATGGTATATTTAGCCATCTCATTTCGCTTATTCATGATTTTCCACTTTGAAAGGTGGTTGGCTGGACCAGGGTTACAAAGAAATACCTCTTTCTTTACCGGAAAATGTCTACCCTCATTTTCGAGGAGCTTCTTACGGGACGGGCAAGTTTATTATGTGTCAGTGCATAGAGACCTGCTTTTATCTCTCAATAATTCATTATAATGACTGTTTGTGTTGTACAGAATATCGTTGATCCTCGGTATCTTGGTCATAACGTTCTATATTCAATTACTATACAATCAGTACAATCGTGTTCTCATTCCCCTTTATAATGCGTTGCTGAGTATTATTGCTTGCTACGTGTTTCGAAACGCAAAGCTAGGAAGGATAAGGGAGGAGAGCCTCAGTATCTCTAGTCTACATTTTCAATCTCAGACGGGTCATACCGATGATCTATAGCCTCAATCAACTGTAGAATAACTGGTTATCATCTCCTTTAGATTATTCTCTTATTAAGTTAATATTTTAATACCCTTCAATTTGGTATGATAATTACCTTCTAATTAGCTAAGTATGTAACTTGAGCTAATACATAGACAAAGGACATCAGTCTTCTGTACCATCAACCTATGTGTGCGACAAGCAATCGCACGTGAGACATACTTAATGGCAGCTACTATTAAGAATGTCACCCCAGCGGCTGGGCACATCTCAGCGCCTTTTGCAGCTGCCATGAGCTCTATGCCCTAGGTTCTTGAGAATAACAAAGTGATGTATTAGGTATTTGCTAGAAACACTGCATTTAGAATGACAGCTGCTGGGGCAGCTGCTCGGAGGTCCCTACGAGTGTAGAAATACTACATTCAGAATTCATAGCAGCTGCTGGGACAGCTGTTCACAGGTTGCTCTACCACTAGAGATATTGCATTTAGATCTAATGACAGCTGCTGGGGACTCAGAGGTCCCTGTGAGTGTAAAAATGATTCATTTAGATTTCATAGAAGCTGAGAAAGCTGCTTATAAGTCTCTCTACCACTAGAAATACTGGCCTCTCTGCCACCCTACATTTAGATTTGATGACAGCTGAGACAGTGTAGAGTATCTGGCCCCTTTCGAGCCCCGAAGAAGGCCCAATGGCCGAAATAGCAAGCCAACGAGGTAGATTGAGCATACGTGACACAAAAGAAGAAGAAAAAACTAAGGAAAATGGCATGTGGCCACATAAGTGTATGGAAATAGGCAGAAATAGGTGAAACCGAGGGAATCAGGTACACTAAAAAATTTATATACTCTGCACCCTCCCCAACCAAATCAATCCATGGGGTTGATTTCTCAACAATAAATGGATATGTGCATGTGACTCAATAGAAAATTAAGGGTAGGAATAGGATATAAGAAATGGTTGTGTTGGTTTCTTTTAGCATGAATGAAAATGTGCATGCAAGTTTGAAGGATTAAAGGTAGAAGTGGGGGTAGAATATAGAAAGTTGATCTGGCTGATGATGAAGAAGCGAAAGCAGGTAAGAGGTATGAGGGATTTGTAGGAGAGTCTGTAAGATACCAGCCTGAGATCATTGAACACACAGATATTTGTCTGCAGGGCCACCCCAGTAGACCCAGCTACTGGTCGTCCATCAATGACCTGGTTAGGCTGGTTCAGCACAAGAATGAGGGGAGGGGCACCAGGTGAAAGTCTGGACTTCACATCACACCAGTATCTAATATCTGGAGGGGCCGCCTTGGAAGACTCAGCTACCAATTGTCCACACTAGTCTAAACCTCACTCATTTTCCTCATCTGAGTCTGAATTCTCCTCTTCCCCTGAGCTCTCCTCTTCCCCTGAGCTCTCCTCTTCCCCTGAGCTCTCCTCTTCACTTGAGTTCTCATCCACATCCAAGTTTCCATCTGAACTGGAATTTTTGGACCCATCCACTTCAACCTCCACATCCAAGTCCATGTTGATCTGAACTCCAGGTATAGTGATTGTGATGGAAGTATCATTGCCCATCACTGCACAAGCCAACAAGCTCTTGAATGTGCCTGCATTCATCTCCTCTTTGCTGTTGCTCTCCTCCAAGTCCAAATTGTTGGACAATATACCTCCATTTGGCTCTGTCGGGATACGTGATGTTCCAATATCCTTTCCTCTCTTCTGGCTTTCTCCCCTATTCCCTCCCCACAATAACCCTGAACAGCTCGCTACAAACTTTCAGATTTTTCGACCGGGCCATTGTTGAGAACGTACAGCGACAATGGGACTTGAAGGAATTTTACATGTGTTGGTCATGTGTCTGTCGGCCCTGTCCATGCCGAGGTTCTCAACTGTTACTCATCATAGTCACATGTTGTATTTATAAATATTTTCTATGGACGCTTAATTGCTTTTACTCGTTCCACCACCATCTTGCTTGGCTCAGCGAGCCTCCCCTTAATCTCCACTTGTTTTTTCAACAACATTGGGCTCACATACCTACTATAGATTACTGGGAACCTGGCCAAACTAGGAACCTGGCCAATGCTTTATTATCTGCTTGTCCCTGCAGTTTGGGATGGGATGGCGGGCTGCTATAAAAACCTTTAGATAGTACCTTCTCATGTATAGATCCTTGCAGGACGTGGTCCTAATGGTTGGTGCGAAACCGGGTAGAGAAGGAGCCGAATTACCAGGATGACATAAGTTTCTTAATCTGGCACTTCCACAGCTTCGTGACCATGGCATAACTTGAGAAGGACTGCATCATTTATCTTACTGCTGGGCTCAATTTTTTCCGGGGATCATTGTGCGTATCTGGGAATGTTATACTCTAAATAATCAATCCAATTTATGAAGAAGGACTAACGTCAGTAAGTGTACACAATTTTTGGTGAAATCTTGTTACGCAGTCATCTGCACATTCTACAATACCTCTACTGCTATAGTGCTTCTATAAAATTGTTTATAGCATGCAAGAGAGTTTTAATGTAATAAAATATTTTTTCCTCTCTCTCTTCAGCTTTGTAAAAGATATTATTGGTCATGGCTGGATTTGGGCATTTCTCAAGAAGAAATGAGTTCAAACACTTGCCTACACACTGTTAAGGGACCCTTGAAGATTATAAAGTACACCCAGCTATAATATTTATAGAAAACAGCATATGTATAGGGATCATTCACTTCCTTACCTTGATAATTTGGCTCACAGTAGAAGGTCACTGGTATGCAATTATAGATGCATCTAAGCTGTGGTCTGTAATTTGCTTTGTATTGACACATTCACTCTTATATACTGTCAATAAATGTTCTCCAATGATTTTCTTGTGGGGAGAATGGGTCTGATTGACATGCACAAGCTGTACCTTTGCATCAAGAGATATGGTGTCATCATGGATATAAGTGGTGAATTTCCCACCTTAAATTTTATTTTCGAGTGTTAATACTGGTACAAAGGATTGGTTTTATCAATGTATACTGATATCTACTCAAACTGTGTCCAGGAATGCTAGGAGAGGTGGTTTGGAGATGGTTTGAGACGGTTAATTGGCATTTTTTCCACACTTGGCCAGGTAGCTGGTTTTCTCGAAAAACTGACGCGCTCGAAAAAAATATTCACTGACTCCGAACAGCTGCTTGTAAAATCGTCAAGCTCACTTAAAACACTCCAAAGACACCCTAGAATATGAAGATACCAAATTGTATGGAATTGAGCCATGTCAAATTGCACAATTGTCAAAATATATTAAGGGGGCCAGGTTCCTGGTAATTTATAGTATATCTTATGCCAAGGTATGCTTTCAATTCTTGTTTTTCACCTTCCATTATTCTTCCTTGACCATTGTTCCTCATTGTATTACTGTTTTGTCATTCTACTTAGTCTGACCAACTTCCTTGTGCATTGTTTGTGTTTGGTGCGTAAACTGTAATACTCTCTTGCTTTGTACCCCAATAATGCCCAATTTCAGACTTAAAATTAATGTTGACTCTGATATCGGGTATGTTACTTTCTTTTTTGTTTTCTTGACCCGATGACATCTGACTTTAAACTTGAAATTTGTGTCTATATGGTGAACCAGCTTCTAGAATCTGGGTTATGGGTTATTGCTATGGGTTGTAACTTGTCACAATGGGCTGTCACATGGGGGTTATCTTTGTTGAGGGTTTGAACTTCTTAGTTGTACTCTGTTAATGTACCTGTGTACTTTGTTATTTTTAATATAATACTGTTTTGCTTCCATTGTTGTGCGATTAAAAGTCAAGGGTATCATAATTTTGCAAGAATATTTCTTACTATTCCATACTTTTCCAAGGTAATTGAGGGTAATTTGTGCTTACCCAAAAAGGACTAAATAATTCCTGGGTAATCAAGGGAATTCAGCAATTTAGGTTACTGCTGATTGAAGTTTTTGACTATTTCTATGTAATTTTTTGGAATGTAATATATCATGTTTTCAATAAGCTCTTTTTCTTTAAATTATGAATTGCATTTCTCACATTTTTGAAGTTTACATTACTTCTGTATGCAAGGTAAGATTTTTCTGTCTCACTTGCTCTCTAACATATTTCATCAAGCTCCTTTTCAAATATATTTGGCCGAGCAAAAAAAAGCTACACATACAGAGGCAGCTTATTAGTGAAAGATGACCCATTAGTAAAAAAAAAAAATCTATTTTTCAGCACTTAAAACAGGTTCTAGGAAGCGGTTTTTTATACATGTACAAGTGTACACAATCTGTAATTTATAGACATGCTAAAGTCAAAACATATAATCCACTTTTAGAGCCCAAGAAAAATCAAAAAAGGGCAGTTTAAGTGCAGCTGACACACTCTAGTGTTGACCTACGATGCTTCTGAGACCATGCCTGATAGTATGGTGGTAATGAAGGAGGCCGTTCTTCGCTTACTTTTTCCTCCGAATCCCTCTCACCACATGTTGACTCATAATAATTCATTGCAGTGGTGCCTTTTTCATCTACAAACCTCTCCATCACATGTGTCTGCAAACCTCTGCTCAAGCTCTTGGACATATCAAGAGTGTCTGACAGGTTGATTTTGCAAGCATCTAGTACAGAACCAGCCATGGTATGTGACGGGTTTCAGCAGGTTTTCGTGGTCATCAACAAGATGAAGAGATTCCGGGTGGCACAGCATCGGCTCAGAGCTCTGGAAGGAATTACAAAAGATAATATGATCCATTTGACATAATTGGAAAAAAAATTCTATTTAAAACTATCAAAACATGAACATTGTGGGCCGATCTCGTGAAATTCTTTCGCTAATATGTTTGCTTCTGCACTTGATGTCAGAATGTTGTCCAGTGGACACTATAAATAACTGAATATGACTCGCCGGTTCATGTCCAAGTTGGAGCTTTAGCGAACGCAGACCTGGCAAATCTAGAGCAGGACTCTAAAATCGCATCGTCGACTTAGGCTAGGTTTTGGAGTAGAACTTAACCGGACTGACGGGATTACTATCTGTGCTTGGTATAGTAGTACTACCCTTCGGTACTCTCCTTGGCAAAACCGGTATCAACATTGTCCTTGACCCGGAGTAGCTCGTATAAGTAATGTTCGGAGCTGCCAAATCGGTGGCAGTGGTAATACTACCGTTGAGCACAAGAGCCATGATATTTATGCCCAAGAAACTTAAATTTTCGCAGGCCCAGAGTTTATTAACCGGCCTAGTCGAAGAGCCTCGGAACTCGTTCAGGAAATTTTCTGGCTCGGAAAATCGTCTCGGAAAGTTAAAATTTCCTTGTGATTTCCTAGCAATGCCATCATTTTCTGACCACTTTCGAAGTTCTTGCTCGTAGTGTACTTAATCGGATACGGCCCGCTTCATCTTCCATAACTCCAGTTTACAGCTGTTGACTCTCCAGCCTCGTACTTGCGAAAAAGCCCGTGATCCACTTATTTTTATGCCCGGACAAACGGCAAATTCTAACAACTACAAATCCCACTGACATTTAACAGCATTTAACCGAGATAAAGGTCACGTTTTCGAGATCTCTACGCAAGCTGACGTAGTAGTTTGATTGATCACTGTCAGTGTCAAGTGCCGTTCTTACACGTAGATGTATTAATCAGTAGTTGCATACTGGCTATAAAAGCTAATTGGAAGTTCCTGACTACCCCCTCAAGCTATTCTTCCAACACTTCCCTCAGTATACTTGGTTTTCGATTTTGAACTCTCTTTCATATAAACATCATCATTGTCGCTATATGCCAATGGCAATACCTCCAGGAATCGAACTGCTTGTCCGGTACTTACTTCCGTGGTTGCTCAAACTCCCTTTGGTTACCTTCCTATTCCTAAAGCTCGTGCAATTCCAATTTGGGATTAACGCCCCCACTTGGGTTTGGATAGCTGCCTTGATATCTGTGCACCCAGCTTCCTGGACGATTTCTACTTTATATGATCGACGCCATATGAAGATGGAGGCGGATGCTAAAGGAGCAGTGCTTGTGCCGAGAGTTAAGGGGGGTAGTAGCTTCCAAATCGTTGAAAAGATGACGAATGGGTATATGGGTGAGTGCCGAACCGATACTTGCTACTATAGGAAGGAGCTAAAAATGTGTTTATCGAACGATAGGCGAGGGATTCTATGAATGGAGCAAAGAATACGGTCAGACGTATACTTTCCGGGTTTTCGGAGTAAACAGAGTAAGTTGGTTTATGAACCCTCTTCGAATGTTTCAGATTTTGACATTCCTTCGTGTTTAACTAGCTAATGACCATGGAGCCAGAACATATCAAAGTGGGTTTTTGATTTGGACGTTGAGCGGTAAATCTTCTGACTATATACACGTTCCTTCCATCAGGCGATATTGGCAACACAGTTTGACGATTTTCACAAAGGTTCGAGCTTAGAGATGTTCCCACCAGGACACGTATAATAATTTACTAAAATTCTGTACAGGTGAAGAAGAAGAGGATCAATGGAACTCTCTCCTCGGTTCAGGTGTTTTCAACTCTGATGGTAAGTCGAAATATCCAAAGCAGTTTAAATTCGACCTGACCACTTACTACTGCTACGCTGTGCCTGCTCACTGCAGGGGATATGTGGAAGTGAGTATTGGTATCTTGAACAACTAGATCTCATTCACGTCCTCACCATCTATACTTTCACTCATCCACAGATTCCATCGAAACATGACAAGACCTTTCTTCAGCAAAGTCCGCATCAGTGACTACGATGTTTTTGAACGGCATGCAGAAGAAACTCTCTCCGTTCTAGCAGAACGACTCGCATCAGGTCATCCCGTTGATTTTCAGGTAAAATCCTCGACTTATCAAACAGTTTCCAACTACTCCATAATAAGATATTGATCATATGAATATATAACAGGACGCCGTCGCGAGATTCACCCTCGACTCTGCCACCGAATTCCTTTTCGGTAAATCCGTCAGCTCTACATCAGCTGGTCTCCACTATCCTCCCTCCTCCCCTCTCTCCTCTTCATCTTCCGCTTTCTTAAACCACCCTTCATCCAAATTCGTTACCTCTTTTACCAAAGGCCAAGAAGTCATCGCCCTTCGAGGCTATCGAGGCAAACACTGGCGGCTTTTTGAGCCCTGGCAGGACGAAGCGTTGAAGCACAGAAAAGCCGTGGAAGAGTTTGTTGGTCCTATCTTGGATGAGGCCTTGAGGAAGAGTAGAAAGGATAATGTCGATATGGAGAAGCTGGGGAATATGAAAGAGGCCAAAGAAGAAGAGACTTTTTTGGAACATTTGGTCAAGTTTACGGAAGGTAAAACATTAATTTGGGAGCCATTGATGGCAAAGACAAGCATAAGAGAGTTTGACTGACTGATTTTTGATGTAGATAAGAAGGTAGTCTTGGACGAGCTTCTCAACATCCTTCTAGCTGCAAGAGACACTGTGGGCGAATATATCTTTTTTTCTCTACCAAAAGTTTGATCTGTTCTTCCTTCTGGCGCAGACCGCCTCCCTCCTCACCTTCTCGGTCTACGTTCTGGCCCAACGCCCCGATGTTTACGCTCGTCTCAAAGCCGAAATATCTGACAAAATGGGATTTTCGCGACGCCCAACCTACGAAGATACTCGGGATATGAAGTATCTTCGGGCGTTTTTGAATGGTAAGAAAGACCCTTCTGATTCGCTCTCAGACATATTATTAACTAATCACCCATTGTGCCTCGGCCCTTTTTTCAGAGGTACTGAGATTATATCCAGCTGTGTAAGTCGGTTTCCTTGCCTTACTTCTTTGCGTCAATTTTCCCCGGAAGACATTGCTGATTGAAGAAAAAATTGTCCATAGACCTTTCGACGGAAGGTGAACATATCCTACTACTTAGCACTTATGTATAGGTCTAATCTTAGTTGAACCTTGCTAGAACGCCCAAATACGCTACTACTCTTCCAAACAAGAATGGCAAGCCTTGGTACATTCCTGCGGATACGAGGTACGGACATCATCTCATTTTACTCCGTGCTTGTACATCAGGAAGTATTGAATCTTTTTTTCACCTACCTATCGAAACAGATGTATATACAGTGTATTCCTCATGCACCGTCGAGAGGATCTTTGGGGGCCTGATGGTATGCGTCAAATCGTGTTCTAGATAGTGTGTACCTCGGGCTGATTATTGTCCCCTTGTGGATATCCCTACACAGCACTCGAATTTGATCCAGGCCGTTTTCTGGACGAAAGACTTCATAAATACCTTACACCTAATCCATTCATCTTTCTTCCTTTCAACGCCGGACCGAGAATCTGTTTAGGCCAACAAGTTGCGTGTCTTTTCATATCTCCTCTTCTATTCAACCTCATTGATCCCTCAATAAATCATTGCAAATTTTCAAATACGACTGACTTTCTTTCCCCTCGTTTATTTGTTTCTCTCCCAACAGTTCGCATATAACGAAGCTTCCTACTTCCTTATCAAACTCCTCCAAAGGTTTGACAATTTCACTTTGGCGCTGGACGTTCAACCGTCCCAACCTCCTGCTGAATGGAAGCCTGAACCGGGAACGACAAAGGGGAGGGATAAGGTGATGGTATTTTCACATTTGACAATGTCTGTCAAGGTGAGTCGAGGACAAAACCAATGTTTTATTTTTTTACCCCTTTTTTCACGTATGGAATATCTGATATCTCTTGATTTACTTCGACAGGACGGCCTTTGGGTTCGCATGAAAAGCTTTGACACAGATAATAGTACTATTACTGACTACGTATAAAGACCGGAAAATATTTGATATTTGAATTCAGTTCCTTATTATAATCTATAGCCCTTACTCTTCACTGCACATGCCAGTGAGATTGTGTACTAGTTCCACTCACCGATGATAGGCGTAGAGAAGTACTTTTGGTTATTCTAGTGTCCGTAAGAACATTAACATCAAATAGTCTCAAGGAACCAGACTGACGCTACCCAGATAGTCGTGGGTAGGTACAAAAGGCTTTGCACGCGTGCACTGCCATGACATCCTCGAGAAGCATGATGAAGTTACTTATTCACCTTGTGACTCACAGATTCCTCCACGGACCACCATTAAATTGTCTATGATTTTCAACGTCGTACGAACGCTCTCAGTCGGTGATTCCGGGAATGGAATATGTACTTTCCTGAAAACACTAATATGGCGGCCACCACCGTCGCCGAGTAGTTATGGCGAAGAGAGATAAACACAACACTTACTATTAAATGGGGTTTGTACATGGAAATTTCACAGCGTGAGTCAAGTTCAGTAGGTATCTGCCTCGCAAGTCGTGACTTACCAGAAAGTGAAGAGCTTCTGATCCAAACAGGACCACATCGGTGACTCGGACCGACTTCAGACTCCGCAAGAGTCATCGATTCGCGTGTCAATCCACAACTTTACAATCAACGTCCTCCAGAGCCATGTGAGTAACCGAATCTAGCTGGTATGATTAACAGTCGATTCATCTCCGTTCTTTAGACCCATCATGACTATGTGTCCCAAATGCGACAGTCCCATTTTTCACCCCAGAGTGCTAGTAGACCCTGACGACTTGAAGATATTCCAACGGTTGCGTGATCCTGCTCAGGCTACAGAAGAAGAAACGTTCCGCGTAAATCAAATCATACATGATGCGGAGAGGGATTTTGCTAGCTATGATGCAGCAATTGCACAGCTGGAGGCGGCCATCTCTGTCCTCAAGCACAAACGCCAGTGCTTGCAGGACTACGTTGCCAAACGCCGCTCACTCTTATCTCCTATTCGCCGTCTTCCACCAGAGATCCTCAGCCTTATCTTTATTATCCATTGTCGTCAGTCATCAAACAAACTATCTTTTGGAATCCTAGGAATCCACGACTCGTCCTCTATATCTTTAAGTCGGGTTTCGATTGGCTGGCGAAGAGTCGCTTTGGAATTGCCGCGTCTTTGGAGCTATCTTACCCTTCATATTGATCATCCTAGGAGGAGGAGTCAGCGATATACAGCTGGTTTCCAATATCTTCTCTCCTTTTACCTCAAACGATCGTTGCAGGTACCATTAACCGTGCGTCTTCACGTGGACTGCGCGCCTAATTCATATGACGACTCGCAAGCAGCGTTTGGAAAGATTTTTCAGCCAGTCTATGGTCGTTGCGGTTCTTTGATTATTGATTTTTCTCGCTGGGGAACTCAACTTTCTATACCCACGTCATACTTTTCATCCATTACAGATTTGCCTTGCTTGGAATATCTCAAACTATCTGGTAATTGGGTGGAGGATTGGTCTCCTGCCCTTCCTAGTATCTGGCAGGCACCCCGCCTTCGTCATCTTGAAATAACCTGGACTCACTGGATGATGCCTTACCAGGTCCATGAATTCGGTTCTCCTATTTTTCAGCAGTTCCCTTGGGCACAGATTACCACATTCAAACTATCGACATTACATGTATTGGACCTCTGGAAATTTTTGGGTAGATGTATTCATCTCTCAGAGCTTACTGTGTGCAGAGTAGAGTGTACCAGTCCTGACCCGTCGGATTTCAATCTTGCAGGTTCTCGGCTCTACCTCGATCTCGTGAACAGATCAGAGCTCGTCACTCTTCCTTGCCTCACTAGTATCGATATCCATTTTTCAGGTTATGAACCAGAGCTCGACTGCGGGCTTACCGTTCTTTTCTCAAAGTTGACTGCTCCCGCTTTGGAGCATTTGGCTGTTTCCATCGATCCTCGCAAGTCGCATTACACAAAGACAGGCTGGCCTCACGACGTCTTTGACAGCTTTGTCGCTCGGTCAACTGACCACAGCTCAGGCTTGTTTACCTTGTCCTCTCTTTTTATCAAACTCCCTATCACGGCCTTCAGTTTATTATCTGTTTTAGACCTGCTCCCTTGTCTGACAGAACTAGAGATCACAGAAAACAGCGAATCATACACGGAGGAGAAATTGATCTCTGATGAGTTTCTCTATGGACTTCGCATCAGTCAGATGAATACTGGTCCGCTGTTCGGAGCAGAATCTCGCGTCCCTCGACTTCTACACCTCTGTTTGAACATGGGATACCACAACACCCCTTTCAAGACTGAGACACTAAACGAGATGGTCAGGTCGAGATGGATTCTGGATCCTACTTGTGCGTCTGGGATGGGAGTTGCGTGCTTGCGCTCGATCAAAGTTAATGGTGACAAAAGGACGCGGGAAGAAGCGTTGGGGTATGAGTCGTTGAAAGAACTGGAACGGTCGGGACTACAGGTTAAGATTATTCCTTGAACCTCTACTCCGTCGACCCTGTTGAGTACAAGTATGTACAAAGATGAAATCTTTAGAATCACTTCATTGAGACCGCAGTGCAACTGACAATGTGCCAATATGAACCCGGGCATGTGAAATCTGCGTTGCACTCACGTGACCTGCGTTGCAGTTGCGCACGAAGTACTTGGTTGCATCTGATCACCTCAGGTTATGTATACTCTGAGCCCAAAAGAGCTGCTTTGAGTATCGCAAGAGTACTGTGGTGGAATGCAACTTTATTCTACTAGTTAGCACTTGTTGAATATTATAAATTTGCTGTAATCATTCAAGGATCATTCAGGATCTATTTCTTGTCAATGGTGAGTTCACCCTTTTCTTAGCCCGTAAGTTAGAAATTAGTTAAAATATAACATCACCAACATCAGAGGCATGAACAGACAGGTACCTACTGCCACATTCAACTCTGTTTTTAATTACCCAGCTAAAAACTCGTTTGAAATTTAACGTTGTTGTTTCATTATAACTTAAATAAATTGGGCCAGTTACACCCCAAACCGTAAGAATTGTAATAAACATGGTTAGAGGAATAATTTTTTTAGCAGAAATTTAGACAGTGGAAAGGTTCAAACACTTTTCTACAAGTGTAACGCAGGTGCAACGCAGGTTTACGTAACTGCAACGCAGATTTCACCGAGTCGTGAAACCTGCGTTGCAGTTACGTAAACCTGTGCTGCACCAAGTACCGTACAAAAAAGTGTGAAAACCATTATATTTACCATTCTAAACAGTATACATCGATCAATTGTACTTCTCTGGAATGTATAAAGAGGTTTTCAATTATAGAGACATAAAGAAGTATCCGACACAGGTGTAACACAGGTGCAACGCAGGTTTACGTAACTGCAACGCAGATTTCACGACCTCGGTGAAATCTGCGTTGCAGTTACGTAAACCTGCGTTGCACCTGCGTTACACTTGTAGAAAAGTATTTGAGTCTTTCCGCTATCAAAATATCTGCCAAAAATTATTCTTTTAACCATATTTTTTACAATTCTTACCTGAGTGTGAGGTGTAACCGGCCAAACTTACTTAAATCTCAATGAAACAATAACATCAGATTTTCAACGAGTTTTCAGTTATGTAATTGAAACTTACAGTGTTCAGTGAACAAATGTACAATATTCAAGTCTTACATTGAGCTTAGAACAAGCACTTATGAGTAAGATGAAGTTATACTTCAAATGACACTACTTTTACAGTACCTAGCACCTTTCGGATGACCTGAAGTAAGTGATCGGACGCAACTGCAACGCAGGTCACGTGTGCAACGCAGGGTGCAACGCAGGGGTGCAACGCAGGGGTGCAACGCAGATTTGCACATACCGGTATGAACCAAAACGAAGCCTTGCGAGGCAAAGGCCGAACTTCTCATCCCTTGAAACAATATACAAAGCAACTGTGAACGTTCCCTTGAAATTTGAATGCATCTTCATTAACATTGACCAACTCGAAAGCCTACAATCGTAAATCTCGTTTTCATGTAAATTTCCTGTGAATTGAGTTTTCAGAGTTACGGAGAATCAACCGGGCCGAGAAAGTCACTGGCAAGGGCTTCTGATCCTAATAAGGCCACAATGCACATTGGAGATAATGATTTCCTTCGCAGGAGCTTGTCACGACTCATGCAACTTTGCAACCAACTTCCTCCAGACCCAGAGCAATGTGAGTATTTCAGAGTAACCGAACCTAGGTGACACGGTTGAACATTCCATTTCCTTCCCTCAGACCCATCATGACTCAATGTCCTAGATGCGGGAGTTCCATCTTTCACCCCAGAGTGTCAGTGGACTCGGAAAAGATATTCCAACGATTGCGTGATCCTGCTAGGGTTACGGAAGAAGAAACGATCCGCGCGAATCAAATCTTAAATGATGCGGAGAGGGATTTTGCCAGTTGGAGGCGGCCATCTTTGTCCCCAAGCACAAACGCAAGTGCTTGCAGGACAACTTTGCTAAACACCGTTCACTCTTAGCTCCTATTCGTCGTCTTCCACTAGAGGTCCTCAACCTCATCTTTCTCAACTATTGTCATCAGTACCCAAACAGACTATACTATACTTTAGACTTATAGGCCACCACTCGTCCCCTGTCTGTTTAAGTCTGGTTTCAATTGGCTGGCGAAGAGTCGCTTTGGAATCACCGCGTCTTTGGAGCTATGTCGCACTGCTATTTATCGGGGATTATCCCATTAACCAGCAAATTGTAGTCCGTTTCCAACATCTTCTCTCCTTCTATCTCGAGCGGTCGATGCAGGTACCGTTAACCGTGTATCTTCGCACGAAAGGAGGACATCATTCAAGTAGTGGCTTGCAAGCAGTGGTTGGGAGGACCCTTCAGCCAGTCTACCGTCGTTGCGGCTCTTTGTTTATCAACTGGAGATCTCATGCTATGCATCTGCCGTCCATTACAGATCTGCCTTGCTTGGAATATCTTGGAATATTTGCTGGTAATATGATGGAGGATTGGTCTCCAGCGATCTATCAAGCGCCTCGTCTTCGTCGTCTTGAATTAATTTGATGCCGAAAGCTGGAGCGGCATCATGAATTCAGTTCCCTTATTTTTCAACAGTTCCCTTGGACACAGATTACCGCGTTCGGATTTATGGGCATTGGATCTTTGGAAATTTGTGGGTAGATGCGTCCACCTTTCAGAGCTCACCGTGCGCGATATTAAATGTAATGCACGTTCGTGTCATCAAGACTACCTTGACTTCATGAACACACCAGACCTCTTCACTCTTCCTCGTCTCACTAGTATTGACATCCAATTTGAAGATGTAGAAGACCTCAACTATGTGCTCACTGTCTTTTTCTCTCAAAGTTGACTGCTCCCACTTTGAAACATTTGATTAACAGTTTTGTTGCGACGTCGGCTGGCCCTAGTAGATCAGGTTTATTCATGTTATCCTCTCTCCATATCAACAAACTCTCTATCACAGTGATTGGTTTATTGGGCGTTTTAAACCGTCTCCCTTGTTTGTTAGAGCTAGAGATCATCTGAGGAGAGATTGGTCTCTGACAAACTCTTCAATGGACTCTGCCGGCCTCGGTAATACTGGTCCCTCCGGAGAAAAACCTTGTCTTCCTCGACTTTTACACTTACGTTTAAACCTGGCCACTATACAGGAGCCGGCGTTCAAGACTGAGACACTAAACGAATTGGTCAGGTCAAGGTGGATTCCGGATCCGACTTGTGCATTCGCAATGGGGGTTGCGTGCTTGCGAACAAGGGAGAGGGATGAGGTGACTTTATCTGCACACTCGACGATGTCTGTAAAGGCGAGTCGAGGGCAAACCCAGCTTGTTTCACATGTGAGATATCTTTCTGATCTCCGGCTTTATTTCGACAGGACAGGCTTTGTGTCAACATAGGAAGCGTAAATACTGACTACGTATAAAACCAGAGAATATTTGATATTTGAATTCCATTCCTTATATAGTCCTGACTATAGTTCCGTTCTCTGATGGTATCTTCAGAGGACTACAACCATTCACGGTTATTCTATAATATCCGTAAAAACATTAGCATCAAAAGCTTTACATGTGCACAGATCCTCAAGAAACAGTAAGTTACTCACCTTGTGGCTCACGAATTTCCCAGATTGTTCTACCGTCAAGTTGTCTATGATTCCCAACATTGTACAAACGCTCTCAGCTGGGGATACCGGGACTGGAGTCCAATCAGGATACGCTTTCTTGAAAGCACCTAACATGACCATGATCTCCTTCATCTCCTCTTCACTAGGAGCTGTTTGAGCTGTGTTTACAAACCCGGGGGAGATATTCAGAAATGAGAATCCTTCATCCTTCAATGCGACTAAAACAAGTCCCTTTAATGTTTCGTCCTAAATACCACAACTCCTCAAGAGACTTACGTGCATATTTCACATTTACCATTTCCAATGCAGCCTTGGAGATACTGTAAGATGTAATCTTGGGATATTCACACTTTGAAGTGAGGTCAACATCAGCAAGACCAGTGTTGAGAGTAATGACTTTCTTGAGTGTGCCCTTTCTGAGGAGGGGAAGGAAAGCATTGGTGGTGAGGATGGGTCCTAGAACATTCGTCTGGAAAGAGTTTGTCAAATCTGAAATCAATTCTTCGGTTGATGGACTGCAAGAAAATGGTTTTCTTTAGAATTATTTCGTTCATGCTGTGAAACAACTTACAAGTCAACGAGAGTGTTGTACAAGTGAGCTTTGTTTTGGTATACCCCGTTATTGATAAGAACATCGAGCGATCCTCCAGTCGCTTTGGCAGTCTCTTCCGCTGCATTCTAGTGGGACAACTGAGTATCTAGAAAATTTTTGTCGATTAATGGAATCACCAAACCTTCAACGCCACGAGATCAGTGATATCGGCCTTGATGATATGGAGTGTCTTATTGTCTTTAAGACTCTGTAAACCCTCCGAGTTTTCAGGGTTTCTCGCAAGTGCAATGACTACGTTTCCACGTGCGAGAAGTTCAGCGACGAATTGCAACTAGAGGGTATACATTTCATCTCGAAGTAGACTTTAACAGATGAGTTGTACATACCCCGATTCCACGAGATGCGCCGGCCACAGCATATGAAGGCATTGGCTGAGAAGAGAAATAGGGAAATATTCCTAGTGTGGAGAAAAGGATCGCTTGAATCACATATTATATACTACTTATTCTCTAATTTCTCAGCCTATGTGCACCTACAATCGAATCATGTGTTTGCTATGCTAGTCGTGGGGGATACATTTAGTGCATTATTTTTCTTCGGTAAACCTTTATTGGTTAGTAGTGTCAACAAACTAGTAAACACTAGGTACGGAGAATGTACCTTGTGTAGAATGTAGATGAATCTGTTGGAAACCTCGTCAGTGGTCTGTAGATAAGAATCGAGATCGTTCCATTTTTGTCAAGCACGGGCCTGAGGTAAAGCTACTCTACAGTACTTAGCCACAACACATGGCCCAATCTTAAAGGGGTTGTAGGTATCATTTCCTTCTTTGGTTAGGATCACCAGGACTTCGAAAGTAATAGAAATATTTCGGTCTCCATGCTTGTCAGTGATGGTTCAATTTTTAACACTACGAGTAGAGACCTTGCGCAGAGCCAACCGTCGCCAACCGCAGATTTGAATTGAGAAATGACGTCATATGCAGGAAATTTCGCAACGGTTGGCTTTGCGCAAGGTCTCTAATAATACTAACGCAACTCCCAACAATTTACACTATTACTTACTTCCCGTCGGTGCCACTGGAGGGACCTTGTTAATCACGGTTACTAGTTCAACCATCAAAGTTCCAATGGATTGATGGCAGGGGTTTTGGTCTCCGATGAGTTGGTAAGAATACGACCTCCGAAAGGCTGAGGCAGCAAGAAATTACCATATAAGGAGCTCGATAAAGCCACGTGGGGCTTGCCAAACCTTTTCTGGTACCTTGCTTGTAACTTTAAGATCTGCCGGCATCTAATACTTGTTTCATTTAGGTACGATCAAACTGTGCTGCTTATTTACCCGCTAAATGAATAATTTTATACTTCAGCAACAGTTGCGTTTTGACCGACCGGCTTATTTGTTCTGCCCAGTTTTACTTCGGAGTACTCATTTGAAATAACAAAATGTCCGATAGTGCTAAGGCCTAAGACTTAAGGACACTAATATCCATGCCCTTCCAACCTAGTCGTCCACAACGAGTCAAAAGCTACTCAGAACATACACAAGCCATATAAAAGACTGCTGGAATCCAAAGAAAGATGTGTTTGGGGCTGACAGACAAGAAGGGAAAGGTTTAAAACCCGCTGGGATATGTGGATGCGCCCTGTTAATTACAAATAAACCCTAACCCTAGCCTGGATAGGCCCGTTCTGCAAACAATTAAGACAAGCGGTCACCAGCCAAAAAAATGATTTCGGATAAGACAAGCATTTTTTTTGGCTGGGGAAATCAAATTTTTGAATTGCTTGTCCTATCTTATCCCGGTTGCAGAATGGGGCCAAATTTACAGGCGCTTCAATAGGCTTTAATCGACCGAATGAATGTCAGCGAAATGCATCAGCGAGTTTTTTGAAGAACAACTTAATAAAAATGTCTGTAAACATGATGTTTACGACGCGGTACTTACTTACTTACTTACTTACGGACACGCGGTCACATGACTGCATACAGTCACCTATATACACGTCGCTACCCTTCCTTTCCTCTCTTCTCATCTTACCTTCATCTTCTCTCGTTTTCCTTCTCTCATTACTCCCTACCTGCGTCCACGAATATAACGAGGTTCAGTTGTATATCGCGTGAGTTCTAGTCAGTGTTCCGGTCGAGACGACCGGTTTCCACTTTTTTTACAACTTCTTCTCTCACGACCGCCAAGGGCGTCGTGCTCGTTATATACTGTTCTTCGCAACCGCCTTTGTTCTTTCTTCCCGCCCTTACCCCTTCTCCCTAAAATTGACTCTTCACCCCTGTATCCCGTCGTGCACCCCGTATCCTGAACTCGTTGTCGAGCTGAACCATCCTGTCTTGCCCTGACCTGTTCCGTACCTCTGTATACCTCTCCTGTCTATTTGTCTTGTTCCTGCCGTCGTCTTGCCTATAACTCAGTCTTGCTAATCTAGAAAATGAACAAAACTAGATCCCGTCAAAAGAAACCTGCTGTGAACTCACAGACCTCGCCTTCTCTCGATCCCCAAGTCTCGGATTCCGATTCCTCACCGGAAGAAGCACCAAAAGACCCTGGTTCTACGTCGGTTCATCCTGAGACCGTTTCCCCACAACATAAACGCGCATATACACACTTAATAGAATCCGATCCGGGCGCATATACTCCGCCTCCTGCCAACAAAACTCTCCCTCGTGTCTCTCCCATTAGCGATCCTTCTCCTGACTCCCCAGGCGCTGATTCCGACTCGGATTCCTCCTCGTCATCTTCCTCTTTCAATTCTTCCCCTGTTTTCGTCAAAATGTCTGCTAAAGCTGGTGAATCTTGGACCAATAACGGTCCTGGCAAGGCGCCTACAGTACATTCTCGTTTTCTCAAACCGCAAGAATATGGCAGCGTCAAGGCTTCTTTCCTCCGTTTCCTCCGCAAAACAAAGGTTTCGGACGTGAACTCCGAGACGGCTCGTGACCATTTCTTTTGCTGTTTTCAGAACGAGCAAACTATGAATTACTTTGCCGCTGCTCACGACAAGCTTATGAAACTATCTGCGGAGAAGTTCGAAAACGCCATGTTGGAACATCTTATCGGCGCTTCATGGATCGAATCCGTACGTTCCCTTATCCTCGACGCTCGTCAAGACTCCTTCGAGGATGGTGCCTTCAACATCATGTACGACACCCTAGTATCATACAATAACTTGTTAAAAGGTGTTGGCAAGGCCATCGATGACTCGCTTTTTCAATCTACTCTCCGTTCTTCTCTCAACCGCGATTTCAAATCCTTTTTGGAAGCTGAGGGCGTTGATCTCTCCAGCAGCGACCTCGATGCTTGGGTTACCCTATTAAGGGAAAAAGACTCTCATTTTCGTCGTTTCCGTCGTCCTGAGCTCTCTCGTCTTGCTCGCCTTGAAGAATTGGAGAAGAAGCGAGTTTCCGAGTTCAATTCTCGTCGCTCCAACTCTTCTCAATCTACCCCGTTGACAAACATATCCAATACCGCTCCGTCCTCTTCGCGTTCCAATCCCCCGTCTTCCTCCGCTTCTTCTTCTTCCAATTCTCATCGCTTCCCACGTCTCGCGGATCTTGACCCGTCTCAACGTGTATTCTATAATCGACTTGAGATGTGTCTTAAATGTAGGACACTTTTTGCAGGTCATCGCGTCAATGCTTGCAATGTTCCGACCCCTGTTTTGCAAGTTCCCTTCCGTCCCTTGGATGAGGCTGACGTCGTTTACGCGGAGAAGTTTCATGACAAGTACAAGCAACCGATTACCTACAACGCAATTATCAGACGCGCTCGTAGTACTCCTGCAATTGCTGCTGTCGCTCCTGCCCCTGCTCCCGCGGCTGTCGATGACATTGATGCATACATGAGCAAGACCAACAAGTCTTCCAATATTGCCGCCGTCTGGGGTGATTTACCTGTTGTCTCCATGCAATCTGATTTTGACCTGTATTCTTCCCACTCTCATCTTCGTTCTCCTGCTCGTGTTACTGGTCGTCGCCGTCGCTCCAACTCCTCGGAGCTCGATGATTATCACCGTGCCCCTTCTCCTGTTCATCGTTCCCCTCAACGCCGTCGTACTAGTGGCGAGTTGTCTTCTCGTGCGCCTCCCATCGCTGCCGTGATTGAAGATGTCGATGACCGTCCCGACTCGGACGATGAGATTGATTATTATGATGAAAATGGTCCGTTCACCCCCCCTCGAGATTCCACTGTTAACCCAGATGTCCGACATACTGTAAGTGATTGTCCTCCGTTACGTTCCCCTCATTTTTTGTTCTCGGCCTTGGTGGATGGTCCTAATGTTGATGCTCCACTTTCCTTGGATTTACTCTTGGACAATGGCTCACATCTCGTTCTCATTAGGGATGATTTAGTCCGTACACTTGGATTGAAACGTCGCCGTCTGCACAAACCCGAACCCATTTCTCTGGCTACCGACTCCTCCTCTTCCTCTTCTGTTATCTTGACTGAGTATGTTAAATTACGTGTTTCTGATCGTACAAATTCTTGGACCTCTCGTTCTTTTATCGCTATCATCACTCCTTCTTTATGTTCTCCCTTGATTCTCGGCATGCCGTTCCTTTCTCATAATAATTTGGTGTCTGATTACTCTTCCCGTTCTGTGATACACAAACCCTCGGGTTTTGACTTGTTAAATCCTTCTCTGTCGTTGTCTAATGTGTTACCCAATGCGATCTCTGACTCTCGTTCTCCGAAACAAAAGCGTCTTGATGTGTGTAAGCTTCGTCTGCAGTTAATTACTGAACTTAAGGATTTCCATCGCCGAAACCCCAGACTTCGCCGATCGGATTCTGTATGTGAAGTTGATGTCGTAGCTGCTGTCAAAAGTAGGATTGAAAGCTTGGAAGTACAGGAGCGTCTTGCAAGAAAGTCCGCGGATATTATGGAACGTTACTCGGAAGTTTTCTCTAAAATCCCACATGTCAATGATCTCCCCTCCGATATTACCTGTTCTGTGAAACTTAAAGATGCCAACAAGTGTTTTCAGGCCCGTGCTTACTCTTCCCCTCGAAAATACAAAGAAGCTTGGTCGACCTTGATCAAAGCTCATTTAGACTCGGGTCGCATTAGACCATCTGCTTCCGCCACTACTTCTCCTGCCTTCTTGATCCCGAAAGCGGACCCGACTGCTCTTCCACGTTGGGTTAATGACTATCGTGTGCTTAATGCCAATACTGTGCCTGATCGACATCCCTTGCCCCGCATTGAAGATATTTTGGCTGACTGCGCAAAAGGCAAAATCTGGGGCAAGATGGACATGACAGATTCATTTTTTCAAACTCGTATGGATGAAGCCTCGATACCCTTGACCGCTGTTAACACTCCGCTTGGTCTCTACGAATGGGTGGTGATGCCGATGGGTATTAGGAATGCCCCGGCTATCCATCAACGCCGTGTCGCTACTGCCTTACGGGATTACATTGGTAAATTCTGTCATGTATACTTAGATGATATTATTATCTGGTCCGAAAACGAGGATGAACATGCGAAACACATTGAGTTGATTCTTTCTGCCCTAAAGGAGAATAAACTGTATTGCAACCAGAAAAAGTGCAAATTCTTTCAGCTGGAAATTGATTTCCTTGGCCATCACATTTCTAGACGTGGCGTGGAGGCCCAAACGGGCAAATGTGATGCTGTTCTATATTTTCCGCGCCCCGAGAGTGCTTCCCAGGTTCGCCGATTCCTGGGCATGGTCCGTTTCATTGCTGGTTACATCGAAAATTTGGCTGAATACACTCGTGTATTGACTCCGCTTACGCACAAGGAATGTAATAAGATTTTTCCTGTCTGGGATTCCTGCCATGAGAAGGCCTTTGTCAAAATTAAAGAACTTGTTGTGGAGCGTGCTGCTCTTACTACAATTGACCACGCTAATCCGGGTGATAATAAGATTTTCCTCATTTGTGACGCCAGTGATTGGCGGACTGGTGCGATTCTTGCGTGGGGTCCTTCTATGAAAGAAGCCCGTCCGGTTGCTTTTGATTCTATGCAATTATCAGGTCCACAGTTGAATTACCCTGTCCACGAGAAAGAGTTGCTTGCCATTGTTCGCGCGCTGCAGAAATGGAGAGCAGATTGTGTTGGTATGACTATTCATGTTCTTACAGACCATCGTACTCTCGAAAATTTTAATTCTCAACGCGACTTGAGTCGCAGACAGATCCGCTGGCAAGAATTCCTCAGTCAATATGATCTTATGATATCTTATCTTCCGGGTGATCAAAATGCTGGTGCTGATGCCCTTTCTCGTATTCCTCCGGCATATCTACCAGGTGAACAACACGAAGAACCTCCTGAGGTCAAGTCGGATATATGGCGCCGTGCATGCACTGTCGCATCCGTGTACGCTGTGTCCGTCGATAACGATTTCGTGTCCCAAGTTAAAGATGGTTACGCTCATGATGAATTTATTCGGAAATTGATTGATCTGTCTGATTCCCTGCCGCCGGGTGTTGAGAATCGTAACGGCTTGTGGTTTGTTGACGGCCGGATGGTTGTGCCGAGGCATAAAGATTTACGTGAGCATCTCTTCCGTCTGGCTCATGATAGCACCGGCCATTTCGGAGGTGACAAATCATATGCCGTGCTACGTGACTCCTTCTATTGGCCGAACATGCGCAAGGATCTCATTAATTCTTACGTTCCGTCGTGCTCGGAGTGCCAAAGAAATAAATCTACTTCTGGCAGACGTCCAAAAGGCCCGTTGCACCCCCTTCCTGTCCCAGATAAACGTTTCGACAGTATGGCAATGGATTTCGTTGGACCTCTTCCTGAAGAATCCGGTTATAATTGCATTCTTTCAATGACAGACAGGTTGAATTCTGATTTGCAAATTGTTCCGACACGCACGGATATTACTGCGGAAGATTGTGCCTTGCTCTTTTTCCGACATTGGTACTGCGAGAATGGCTTACCTCTGGAGGTGGTGTCTGACCGTGATAACTTGTTCGTCTCGCGTTTTTGGAAAGCCTTTCTGAGGCTTACTGGTGTGAAACTCAAATTGTCTTCAGCTTTTCATCCCGAAACTGATGGTGTCTCTGAGCGGTCAAACAAGACAATTAATCAGGGTTTACGATATTATGTGAGCCGCAATCAACGGGGCTGGGTTCAAGCCCTCCCGAAGCTTCGTTTTGACATCATGAACTCCTGGAATTCAAGCACTGGTATGTCGATGTTTGAACTCAAGACGGGCCGTTGCCCTCGGGTGCTACCTCCAATCGAGAACGGGTCCCCGTCCACCGATCCTGAGCGTGGTATTGTCTCCTTGCTAAATGACATGAAGTCTATCGAACAACAGGCACGGGACTCGCTTCTAGCTGCTAAAGTTTCTCAAGCTTTCCAGGCAAATAAATCCCGTGGTTCGCCTGAGAAGTTTGCTGAAGGTGACCTTGTCATGTTGTCGACTGTACACCGACGCAAGCATTTCACTCACTCAAATAAGGACCGTGTTGCAAAGTTTTTCCCTCGATTTGATGGTCCGTATGAAATTATCCGCTCCCATCCTGAGACAGACTCGTACACCTTGGAACTACCAAATCAACCTGGCATATTCCCAACATTCTACGTTAGTGAGCTCAAAAGATTTGTCCCGAACGACCCGACTCTTTTCCCTGGCAGAGTTAAAGTGGCTCCGGATCCAGTCCTGGTTGATGGTCACGAAGAGTTCCTTGTCGACCACATTTTAGACGCCCGTAAGAGGGGCCGTGGCTGGCAATTTTTGGTCCGCTGGGTCGGCGAAGGCCCGGAAGGCGATCGTTGGCTCCCTCATTCCCTCATCAAGGACTGCGTTGCACTCGATGAATGGTATAAATCCGGCGGCGAAGGGCCGGATGCCTCTGAACTTATTGTTGATCAGGTCCAGTAATTGATTTCGATTTTTTTTTACATTATATTTCCTTTTATCTACAGATGTAATTGTGTTTTTAAGTGTGGAGGAGTGTAAACATGATGTTTACGACGCGGTACTTACTTACTTACTTACTTACGGACACGCGGTCACATGACTGCATACAGTCACCTATATACACGTCGCTACCCTTCCTTTCCTCTCTTCTCATCTTACCTTCATCTTCTCTCGTTTTCCTTCTCTCATTACTCCCTACCTGCGTCCACGAATATAACGAGGTTCAGTTGTATATCGCGTGAGTTCTAGTCAGTGTTCCGGTCGAGACGACCGGTTTCCAATGTCTCATTTTATTTATTTTTCAATGACCATCTCAGCGAGTGAACAAGCGCAGTTTGGCCGTACCTATTATCAGTACGTAAAACTTAAAAGTTCCAACATTGGCGGGTTTGCCTATCTTCTACCTTACCGTTGAATGGCCCGTCGAGCCGTTCCCAACGGTCACCGTTTCTAAAGTTATGAGTTCAAGCTGTCAATGTTGGTGCCGTTGTTATGTGTATTTAAGACTGATACAGGGGCAACTGCCAACAATGGGAGGCTTGAAGCTTCAGATCCTGCCTCCAGTGCTCCACGCGTGATCTTCGGATGATAGTTATATAGGGAATGCACTCACACATGGTACAGAGAGCACTTTCATTGTCATACTCACATTCAATTGTAATATCAGAACTCGGAAGCACTCTGTGGTTAATCTTAGATGCAGGACTGTATTGTCTTCAACTACTCTGAGTCCATCCGAGACCTCTTTTATAATAAACATTGTTTGCAGAATCGACGTATTCTGGCTAGCAAGTAGTTTTTGTGTGGAAACAACTTGGACCCGAAAGCATGAAAAAGAAAAATATTCCCATTGAGATATCCAAGCTTCTGATCTCCGTTAATCTTGTGACTTATCTACGGGTGGCTAATCTAATAGCACACTGTAAATAAGCCGAAAAAGACGTCCGTGTCGGCGATCACCCGTAGAATCGTCAGTTGAATGATTAAGTCTAATTGAACTACTGAACTACTACGTGACAGCGCTTGTAAGTCTAAGTGAACTACTTACTGCATGGTCGGCAGGTACAGATCGTATCAGTTAGAAAAAGACTCAAATAGTATGCTTTGTCTTAGAGAACTCTATCTTGTTCAGCTCCGCAGCAAATAATGCATGAACCTGCATGGCCAAGCTCGTGGCACCATTCCTCTAACTTCTTTGAGCAGGCAGTCGATACGTTGATACTCAAAGTCGCAATTCCAGCCTTGTTTCTGGGAGTTCATGGCACTCTTTCCATCACTGCCATATTTTTCTACGTGTAAGTCCTCTTAAATGCCACTCGAAAGTGTAGTGTTTATTGACAATAAACTACCAAGGTTGAACAAGCAAAAATCTAGCCTCTCACAAAAAGCTCGATTAGTGACATGTCTTCTCTCAATCATTATGCTTTCAATTTCGATCTCTTCCTGTATCCTAGGCTGGAAAATGATCATGACTCAGATACTTCAACAAGCTCCTTTCCCTCTGGGGGTCAAAGCACACACTTTTTACTTGATACACAGAATCTTGGATAGAACAAATGTGGGTGTCATTAAATGTGTCATGACTCAGGGAACATTTTTGAAAAGAATTTCAGTACATGATTAATGCAGGAATTGTAGTCTGGAGGGTTTGGATATTATTCCCTAACAACAAGTTTGTCAAAGCTGTGTTCATTGCTCTTCTACTTGGGTCATTGAGTAAGTGTGAAAATTGATTGATATCATTGTTTATCCATTATCATTTACCTTAAACTAAATTCTCCAGCTGGGACTGTTGTTGATCTGAGAACTGAGGAGATATTATTCATTTGGACTGGTCCTCTTCTGGCAACAAATGTCACTGCGGCCCTTTTGACTGGTTACAAAGCGTGGTGAGTGCCTCTGGTCAAGTCCAAATCATTTTTAATGTCATAGCAGGTGCCATGGTTTCATTTTGAAGAAAAATCTCTTCACGAGTCGTAACCCTCTGACCAAAGCTCAAAAAGTCTTATGGCTTTTGGTTGAGTCAGGTGCAATTTCATGTATCCTCTGGGTGAGCAAGTGATGATCGAGACAGTTGCCTTTTTAATCTTTTCAGTAGATTGTATACATGGTATTAAGGTCCGCATCTAATTCAAAATGTTCAGAGACCCAGTTGATTTATGGGGCAGTTATGCCAGTCATATCGGTAAGACTGCATTTCTCACACTTGCCTCGAAAGAAGCTAATAAAACTTTAGTCTCTATTTCCAGTTCTTACCAGCTGTATAATCTTCATAGGGATAGACTCACATTCAGATGACAGCTCTGGACACAACCTTTCTTTCTCCCATTCAATCGAGTTTGCTTCAAGACCCTCAAATGCAGGTTGAGAGTGAAACTGCAGTGGAAGCCGATTTGTATTATCTTGAGATCGAAACTGGGAGTTGAATTTCATATAGATGAAATATCTAATAGAAGTCTTACCATTGAAGGTCTATGGACCTGAAAATAATTAGTTATACTCCCTATGACTCTCAAGAGTCGAATTACAAGAAACCACATCTATTTCGGGCATCCTCCAAAAATTCTCAGGGGGGCTTTGAGTAGTGATGATTCTTATGCAATCCGTCTCTTCATTCTTCTCTGTTCCCTATTCCATTTCTACCTAATCACCCTTCCAATCTTCATTGTGGAGTGGCTATACTATTTACCGTAGCAGATGTAGTTGACATGTAGTCTGTGACTGTCTGTCTATCCTATACTAGATCAAGACAAAAACAGCGCTACTGTCATACCATAATTCCCACTACCCCTTTAGGGGTTAAGGGTCTTGTCAGTAGATCTCCCAAATAGGGTATCTTTTTTGGCTTGGTTTCAGGCTTTTGCAAATAAAAATGCACAACTTGAAAGTAATGTGTTTTGTAAAACTGGTTTGCCAAAGTGTTCTTCTTTTCTCCTGTGTCTTTTGGTACTGCATAAGTCACAGCTAAATTGCTCAGAGTCAAGGTTGCGTCACACCAAAGAAGCCATTCAATTGCAAGGGTCTCCAAGCCGCCGCAGCGGTGGTATTAGAAACCTCATAGCTCATGGATAATTTGAGACTTTTGCAGAGAAATTTATGTATGCTTGGGCGATTTACAACACTTCCCTATAGTATTCACTCAAATTGTATTGATCTGTGGGTAGCGGGCGTTGTCGTGAGAGTCGGCCTTACTGGATTGTACTGTTCTTTTGCACAGGCTGCCAATTTGGATATCGATGTCAACACTGATTGCATCATCCCTGAAGTTCCAGTCATGATGGATATTTCTACTATCCAAGTCTTTTGTGCCAGTGTGCCCCTTGTTGCTGAATAGTTTCTACCCCAATTCATACTAGTGGCCGCTGTAGTTTCGGCTCCGAGTAGGCTACCTAACAATCTGCCCATGATACTTATTACGGCCAAGAGTAAGCAAATGAAACTAACAGATTTGATGACTCTAGTAATGCAAACCTATTCCACTACTTAGCTCATTGATGCACTAGGAGCCTTTACATACGGCAATGGGTTTCAAGATACCCAAACTGGTATCACTGAGGGCTTAGAAGCTCGGAATCAACTAGCACTCAATTATGAACACAACTGTACATTTCATTTCCCATTCCCACGCATTTGATGGCCTGTAAGAATGGGATCCGAGTCCGTGGTGTAGGCCGCCTTGTCGAGCATGCAGACTCGGATTGTAATGAGAGTATAATTTTTAATAAAATACATGCGTAATTTGTATGGTTGGTATCTCTGTGAATATCGTTATTATTCCGAGGCTTGAGCCTTGGATGGTGCAGGATGGTAACGTACATGTTACTAGGTCTCAAGTAAAGGCTCGGTCCACACGGATTGAAGCCACCCAGCTGTCATGTACACTTCTGCAGATGATGATGTTAGCAACCAGCCAAGCAAAACACAACTCAATTCTCGGATCAAGGCGTACTTATTCGAAGGCGTGTTTTCGGCACAGCCAAAAACGAATTTCACATTCAGCAAAGGCCCGGCTTAGCGGGGCCGGCGAGCGCTAAAATTGACCAATCAACGTCATATTTCTCACCATTCCCCACTTGCTTCCTAACCATCATTCAAGAGCGCTATAATGACTTTCAATTCCCTGTCTAATGATGTCCTGGGACTTATACTCCTTGAAGTGCGTCAAACTAATTATATTTGCTCTAGCTTCTAGTGTGCATTAACGTCAAAACCAGGTCCACAAGATTTCTCGCCAAACACTCTTTTCTACTCTGCGAACCAACAAGGCGCTCCACGATAGTACAAAGCCACTTATCTATCGTGATTGTGTTCTGGACCTTTCGGATTCCAAACTCGATGAAACCAACGGACGCATCACTTCTTGGATCGAAACGGAAAGAGAGGTTCTCCGCTATATCCGTTGGTTGACCGTTGTTCAGCCTCATCATTACTATCGTTCGACTTCGACCAACGGAGATGAACTCAGATATTCATCACTGATCACTCTTCTATCTCAGCTACGAGGCCTTGTACAGTTCACCTTTGCCCTGCGCGAACCCATGCCCGTTGGCCTCCTTGATTGCCTTGATTCCTTTCACCCAGCTGTCGAACTTCACATCAGGAACTGGACTAGGAAATCAATAAGCACCCCATTTGGAGACCCTGCAGAGCTGGCCCTAGCCAATTCACCTCTTTTACGCACCATTCAAGCCTCTGTTCTCAGCGGCAATGGGGAAATAGACTTGCAAAGAGCAGCATTCATGCGAATTGTCACTGTTGCACCAAATTTGGAGTCATACAATTGGTCCAGTCATAGCGGAGGCGGTTGCGTCATTCGAATGATGTCATCCCAGCAGTATGAAGAACAGGCTCGATTGGAAAAAGAGTTTGATGTAGATCGGCCTGTGAAGAAGGTACTGAAGGCTATTCATATCAACCACGAAGTGTCATCAGTAGAAAACCAGGCTGGGATCGTGGATTTGGGTAAATTGGAGAGATTAGGAGGCGTGCATATCAGCAGAAATGTTGACGAGAGGCTTAAGGGTGTTTTTTCATCCTTGAGGGCACTCGATCTTAAGGTCAGGACATGGAGAACAGACTCGGAGTTGGACCCTAAATCCTTTCAAGGCTTCCTCTGCTCTCTGCCATCTCTTGAAGAGCTCTCCATCTCGGGTGGTCTTAAATACATTGATCTCAAGCCTCTTTTATCTTATCACGGGCCTACTCTTCGGACTCTTCATCTGCACGAATCTGAAACTACAAATCTCGAGAATCCACGCAGGACATTAAGTCTTGATGACCTTTGTCTCATCCGAGACTCATGCCCTCACCTTTACGACCTCGGGATCGACGTCAGTTACATCAGAACTGACCCCAAAGAAAGTGAGATATATGCCGTATTATCGACATTTGGCAATATCTATAGTCTTACGCTCAATTATGATCTTGGGATTGGGCTTTATTCTACTCGCAGTCGCCGTGGGAAAGATGATCAATACGACACGATAAGACACCAAATTAATGCCCTGATTGACAAACAGAATACGACTACAAAGTTGGAAGCTATCTGGGCAGAGGTAGTAGGACCGAAATTACAAGAAATTCTCGTTCAAGTCGGAAAGCAGGACAGAGAGATGGGAAAAGGATATCCTGCATCCTGGGTACGCTACGAACGGAGTATGAGGACCTGGTACAAGCTGGAGTATGGAGTAGTCATGGTATCATCAAGACCAAAAGATAGTTTTTAGTACCACTTGACCAGAGATGTGTTTTGTTATAAATTTATGTCCGCCTGTCTTGTTTACTTGAAAACGTAATCCAGTGAAGCAAGCTTCAATCCCTGATCACCATTTCACAGTGTCAAGAATACACCAGCACTGCTATTTACTCCCCAAATGTCGTTTTAGATTGTAATATTGCTCACGCTTCCGACCACAACATCCTTTCTTTCCCTTGGTATCAATTGATGCTTGTAAGATATGCCACTAAATGTATTCAAGTCTCCAAAATCCTATGCGCACTATTTATAAAATAAAAATTGTTATGGAGTTTCTAAAAGGTTTAGATGTGAGTATTCGATAGACTTCAATATGATCTCCAGGAATGACTGCTGGTGACCTGTTCATTGTTTTTATGTCTAGACCACGGGCCATACTTACCCTCTAATTTATCAGCTTGTATCTGCACCCACGATCGAATCATGTGTTTATTATGCTTCGTGACGGATGCAATTAGTGCATTACTCGCTGTCGGTAAGCCGATTAGTTAGTGTCCGCAGGTCCACAGCTATGGAAAAGTATCTTGTGTGAAATGTAGACGAATCTTCTCAGAAACCACATTAATGATCCATCGGCGAGATTGTCCACTCTTGTTGAGCACGGACCCGAGTTAAAGCTGCCTTCTAGGTAATAGCCACAACAATCGCTCAATATTTTGGATTCACACCCCAATCCAAAAGGGGTTGTGGGCATCATTCTCTTCTTCGGTGACAATCACCGGGACTTCGAAGCTATCACTTCGTCAGTGCCACTGAACGCGTCTTGCTAATCAAATCAACGGTCACCACTCCTAGTCAAACTTGAATCAAAGTCGAATGTTGAATTCGCTTGTCGTCCACTCATCGAGCCGCCTGTCTCATGAGGTAAGGAGACTTCGTAAAAGATTCTTTCGCTTAAACTCCCCTTAATCATCCGTCAAGCAGGGATACGCATTCGTCAGACACTTGTCAGGTTGAATACAAAAATTTCTAATTCCCAGATTCACCGGGATATACTGAATCACTCAAACGGTGGGCGCTCGCCGTATGTATGATCAATAACCAAAAGTGCTCATGAACGAGCTCCAATTCTTTTTTGAAGTCGAATTTGAATTGTTGGGCTCCAGCTTCTAGAGCTATAAAGGTCAAGGATGAGAGTACTCTTTTGTCCTAACACATCCTTGAACTGTCTTTTGTTCTATCAAAGCATCTAGTACTTCAAGCTTCACCTTTTTACTTCGAAACAATGCCCTCCTACGTTATCGCTGGTGCATCTCGGGGAATTGGTGTAAGTTCCTTTCTCTGATATAGTTGAGCGACTCGATCGACTTATTTTCTTTCTATACCCCAGTTGCAATTCGTTCTCGACCTCCTTGCCCGAGGGGATGTCGTCATCGCACTCGCCAGAAACCCTGAAGCCTCCAGGGGTTTACAAAACATCAAAGACCGTAAAAATCTTCACATCATCAAGGCAGATATCGCCGACGCTGCTTCTCTAAAGGTACGGTGATGTCTTGATCGAATCACTCAGAGGAAATGTTGCATTTTAGTGAGCTTACCTGCCCATCTTCTGCGACTAAATAGAGAGCTGCAGAAGAAACAGCTAAAGCAACTGGCGGGGGTCTCGATGTTCTCATCAACAATGGAGTATATCAAGACAAGACTTATATTTATAACACCCTCGTCGACTTGTAGGTCCCTCATGTGCTGGAGATTTTTACGAAAAGCTTATTGACCAATGTCTATATTCAGCCCGTCTACTGAGGAACTCGTCTCTGATTTCACCAAATCGTTCAATACCAATGTCTTGGGGCCCATCCTCACTACCAATGCTTTCCTTCCCTTGCTCAAGAAGGGTACTCAAAAGAAAGTCATCACTCTCAACACTGGCCTTGCTGACACCAAGCTCATCTTGGATATCGAATATCCTAAGCTCACGTCATACAGTATTTCCAAGGCTGCTCTTGATATGGTCAACGTGAAATACGCACGTAAGTAGCGGCTTGAGCTCGTTCCTACTATAAATTATCATGATATATAAAACTAAAAATTTGATTGTAGTTGCATTGAAGAAAGAAGGCTTTTCGTTCCTTAACATTTCCCCAGGACTAGTCGATACTCAAGCTCCTCCCAAGCCGGAGGAAATGGGGGAAGTCATGGAGATGATCACGGCTTTCAAGAAAGGGTACCCAGACTGGACTCCGATGCCAATGCCCACCGCTGAAAGCGTTGGATTGATGCTGGAGATTATTGACAAATTGACAGTCGAGAATTCGGGCAAGTTCGTGAGCCACAAGGTTGGTGATTTTCTTTCAACGTGTCGATATACAGAAGCTGATTACTGAGAAATTCAGAACAACCGTAAGTGGTTGTAGGTGGATCGGAATAGCATGTCTGTACCAGTGGCTCTCGGATGGCCTAGGTCTTGCCGAGCATACAGATTGTAATGAGAGTACATACAACTCTTTAGGAATACACATGTGATTTGTATGGAATTGATCAAAGTTCCTGTGAATACTGTTATCATTGCCGGCTTGGACGGCGCGGGATGTGTACCAAGTGTCAACCGATACATGTTAGTACTAGGTCCTAAGTAAAGACTCGTCACGGTCCACACCGTCGTCTGCAGCCATACCCAGCTTTCCACACTTCTGCAGATAATGGTGTCAGGAACAAGCTAAACTAGAAATGGGCCACTGCTTGCTAGGAGGCTGTGAACTGGGATGCGGCATCTGCATCAACGTTTGATGCTAACAAGAGTTGAGCGAACCAAGGTTATAAATTATTGTCCTCCTAAAGTTGGCCTCGTAGAAAAACACGTTCAAAGGCGTTCCTTAACTGGCCAAATTGCTGTGGGTAACTCGAACACAGCCCAAAACGAATTTCATAGAGAATCATACTAAGCACATTCGGCATCGTTGTCAAGGCCCGGTGGCGAGCGCTAATCCTAAGATGCGTTGACCAATCAACGTGATATTTCTCACCGTTCACCGCTTGCTTTCTAACCATCATCTTCAAGGGCACTAATAGTCAAGCATCATGCCTTTCCAATCCCTGTCTAATGATGTTTTGGGACTTATACTCCTTGAAGTGTGTCAAACAAATTCTACTTACTCTAGCTTCCAGTGTGCATTAACTCCAAAACCAGGTCCACAAGAGTTCTCGCCAAACACTCTTTTCTACCCTGCGAACCAGCAAAGCTCTCCATGATTGTACAAAGCCGCTTGTCTACCGGGATTGCGTGCTCGATCTTTCAGACTCCAAACTAGAGGAGACTAATGACCGTATCACTTCTTGGATCGAAACGGAAAGAGAAGTTCTCCGCTATATCCGCTGGTTGAGCGTTGTTCAGCCTCAACATTCATATCATTCGACTCCGACCAACAGAGATGAACTCAGATATTCATCGCTCATTACTCTTCTATCTCAGCTACGAGGCCTCGTCAAGTTCATCTTTGCCTTGCACGAACCCATGCCCGTTGACCTCCTCGATTGCCTTGATTCCTTTCTCCCAGATATCCAACTTCACGTCAGGAACTGGACTAGGAAATCAATAAGCACCCCGTTTGGAGACCCTGGGGAGCTGACCCTAGCCAATTCACATCTTTTACGCACCATTCAAGCCTCTGTTTACGATGGCGATGGCGAAATAGACCTGCGGAGAGCGGCATTCATGCGAATTGTGACCCTTGCACCAAATCTGGAATCATACAACTGGTCAAGCCATAGAACAGGTGGTCGTCTCATTCGGAGGATGTCACCACAACGTTATGAGGAACAGGCTCGATTGATAGAAGAGTTTGTTGTAGATCGGCCTGTCAAGAAGGTACTGAAGGCTATTCATATCAACCACAACGTGTCGTCAATGAAAGACCAAGTTGGGATCGTAGATTTGGGTAAATTGGAGAGATTGGAAGGCATAAGTATTGGCAGAGATGTCGATGAGGGGCTTAAAGGCATTTTTTCGTCCTTGAAGGCACTTGACATCAGGGTTTCAAGATGGAGAACAGAGTTGAACCCTAAGCCCTTTATAGACTTCCTCTTCTCTCTGCCATCTCTTGAAGAGCTCTCAATCTCAGATGATCTCAAATACATCGATCTCGAGTCTCTTTTATCCTATCATGGGTCTACTCTTCGGACTCTTCATTTACATGAAACCGAGACCGTTGCAATTCTCCAGAATCCACGCAGGACATTGAGTCTTGATGACCTTCGTCTCATCCGAGACTCGTGCCCTCGTCTTTACGACCTTGGGATCGACATCAGTTACATCAGAGCTGATCCCCAAGAAAGTGAGATTTATGCCGTATTATCGACATTTGGGAACATCTACAGTCTTACGCTCAACTATGATCTTGGAATCGGGCTTTATTCTGCTCTTCGCCGCGAGAAAGATGATCTGCGTGACGCGATAAGACACCGAATTAATGCCTTGATTGACAAACAAAATGCGACTGTAAAGTTGGAAGCTATCTGGGCAGAGGTAGCAGGACCGAAATTACAAGAGATGCTTGTTCAAGTTGGAAAGCAGGACAGAGAGATAAGCAAAAGGAAACGGGTAAGCTACGAACAGAGTATGAGGACCCGGTATAAGCTGGAGAATGGAGTAGTCGTAGCATTGTCAGAGCCAAAGAATAGTTTTTAGTCACCACTTGCCACTAACTAGTGATGTATTTTGCTATAGATTCATGTCCACCTCTCTGGAAACGTAATTTGGTGAAGCAAGCTTCAATCTTTATCACCCTTTCACAGTGTCAAGAATACACCAGCATTGTTATCCACTACCCAAATGGTGTTTTAGATTGTAACATTACTCATGCTTTCAATCACAACATCCTTTCTTTTCATTGATGCTCATAGAAATGCCACTAAATTCTCCAAAACCCTATGCTCACTATTCATACAATGATAAATTGTTAGGCGGTTTCTGCAAGATTTAAATGTGAGTATTCCATA